>APFE030130173.1:232395-344557 GCA_000404065.3 Pinus taeda
CTTTTATGCCACAACATGGTCTTCTCTCCAGAGACCACTAGATTTTCTACTCCATTTTCAGGAACCATAGAACTATTGAACCCGTCATCAACAGTGTTACCTTGCAGCTTGTACAGAGTTCCAATTCAAACTCCCCGCATCAATACCAGTGCTCCTCGAACCATCTTGTAGGTATCCTTCTCGAACACTATCTTTACACCTGCATCATCCAACTTGCTTACAAAAATCAGATTTCTGGCCAATGCAGGCATATGCAAAACACCCGGAAGGGTTCTGACCCTTCCACCTTGCAACTTCAACTTTACTTTTCCACGACCAATGATTCTAGCCTTCCTACCATCTCCTAAGAAGACATCACCACCATCATATTTCTCGTACTCACAGAACCACTCTCTATTGGGAGTGAAGTGAAAGGATGCACCTGAGTCAATCAACCATGCCTCATGATCTACATGTGTACTTGAAGAAGCCAAGTACACATCCCCACCTTCATCTGAGGTGGTTTTCGCCTCTGCAGAAGGAGCATCATCAGATCCCTTTCCTTTATCAGGAGATTTAGATTTACACTCCTTCTGAAGTGCCCTTCCTTTCCGCATTTCCAGCACACCACCTTTGTAGGTTTTCCTGGAGATTTAGATCTCCCTCTAGATTTAGATCTCCCACTATGACTTATTTTTGTTTCTATTCTGGGACCGTCCTCGTACAGACAAGGCATCACCATTCTGGTTGTCCATAATTTTCCATCTCATCTCCTCCGTCAGCAAGGCTGAGACTATTTCATCAAATTTCAAAGCAGTTGCATTGCTACCTATTGCAATAACATGACTATCCCACGAGTCTGGTAGAGACACAACAAACTGATGCACTTATCTTCATCTGAAATTTTAATATCAACAGATAATAACTGACTTACCACAGTATTAAATGCATTCAGATGCTCTGTCACCGAGTCTCCATCTTTCATCCTCAGGTTATACAGCTTTTCCCGCAGGAACAATTTATTCACCAGAGACTTAGATTGGTACAAAGTCCCTAACTTGTCCCACAAAGCCTTCGCCATAGCTTCCCCTGATACATTCAGCAATACTGAATCTGAGACACACAATCATATTGTGCTCTTTGCCTTCCGATCCAACTTCTTCCATTATTCATTGGTCACACCTGTTGGTTTAGTACCCAGATCTACTGCGATCCATTGATCTTTATCCACCAACAGATCCTCCATCTTGAGTTTCCAAAACTCAAAACTCTGACCATTGAACTTCTCAATCTATATCTTTCTGCTGCTCTTCATCTTCTTTCACCACCAGAATCAATCTCGCAGATCTCCCATTGAATAGGGTCTACCACAGTCCCAAGCAAAACCCCTCAGCAATAAAGGCGTCCCCTTGAAGCCAAAACAACTTTGATACCAAATGTAGGTTTTAACCCCGTATAGAAATTACTTGCATACGAATTCTAAATCACATGAAAAATAAAAATGCGAGAGCATAACACATAAAACACATATACACAGAGATTTCCCACTGGATCCGAAAACCGAGACTACCAGCTTGATTTTTCATTATTTTCCTTTCAATGTTACAATACATATTTATACATGACGAAGCATCCAACACCATGGACCGAAAACCATCGCGTCCAAAAAACATGTACGAAAATCATGCACAAAACCATAGGTGGGTCCGCCCAACCTAACATAGGGTCCAAAACCAAAATTTTCTGGGGCGCTGCCCTGGACCCCATAAAGTGTGGTTACGGGTACCCCTGAAACCCCTTGTTAACTATGTGGAAAGAATATAACACAACCCAACATCAGATGGAGTCTTCATGTGGTAATAATATTCTACCATACCTAGGGTTCCTTGGTCTGCTTATTTTTCTCCTCAGCTCATTGAGAGTCATCTATCATGTCATTCTTCTTCGTGGCCCCTGAGAGACATAATTGTGTAGTTTCAGCAGGTAGTGACCGTTTTGGGATGAGGCCCTGGGAGGACACATTTACACAATTTTAGGATGCAAGGCACTACTATAATATGAGGCCCTTGGAGGACACATATACATAGTTTTAGGATGCAAGGCAGATTGGGTAGTCAAGGATCAAAACTGCACAATTTCTGGAGATAGTGGGTTCCGGCGGAGGGAAGGAGATTGGAGGAAACCATTGCGTAGTTTTGAATGTCAAGAGAAGTTGGATTTTTGTGCATTGCAGAGTTCCAATAGGTAGGCAAAAATCTTGAGGGTTAGATATGTGAAGTGCACAGTTCAGGAAAGTTGGATGAGGTTAGGTTGCTAAGGAAACTCCAAAATTTGGCTAAGTGAGGAATCAATGGATCTGATGTGGAAAGTGATAAAAATTGACTAAGATCACACATTTGAAAACTTAGCGATATAACATATACCATCCAAAACATATAACTCATACTTTGCTTAAAGCAACAACCTTTGTGGCAGCTTATGACAAGTGCGACTCTAATGATAGACTTTGGGAGGATAAAGGTGACACTTGTGTAAGAGTGTGAGAAATGAGTGTGAAGCATGTCTATGTGGTGAGGACAACCCATTCTCATAAAGGTTTCCCCTTGAAGAAAAACAAACCTCCCTTTGCATGACAGGCGATAACCCCTAGGCCCCAAAGATGACACATTCTATGTAAATATAAAATCATGAATGATTAAGATCAAAAGGGGGAGCTTGAGATAATCAACTTACCAATAAGTGACAAAGGAACGATTGCTCACAATATCCATAGTAGGCTCTGAAATTTAAGTGCAGGCCAAAATTTTGGAGGATGTTGCAGCCGCTATAATAAAGCCTTCACCTTCTTTCTAGCTTCTTTTTCAACCGATGTCTTGAATTGTATGAAATTGGAGAATGTCTCATGTTTATTCCACATGAAGAAGATCCAACACTTTCGTGAGAAGTCATCAATAAAAATGACAAAATATTTGTCTTCGATAGTGGAGGTTGTCGAGAAAGGTCCATAAACATGATAGTGGATCCTTTCTAGGACTGCATGTGCTTTTTTGTCCCGATCATGGAATGTGGATTTTATGTACGTCCACAACGTACATACTTTGCACACATCCTACTTCTTAAGTGCTCCTTTAGGGAGGCCAGTGGTTATTTTTTATATAATATTCTAGGTACCATGATGCAAATGGCCAAGTATTTTGTGCCAAAGTTCATCGACATCGTAACCTGCACTTTCTCCGCCTTAGTGCTTAATGCAGCACAGTGTTCCATATCTAGCTTATATATGTTCTTCACACGAACCCGATATGGTTCACCTTTCTCGTGGATATGTGTCTCAAGAATGATTTTCCTTTGATGAATATCACTTCCCAACCATCGTCTTCCAGAACAACAACAAAGATGAGATGTTTCTTTAGGCCTAGAATAAACATGACATTATTGAGCCTAAAAGCGCAACCTAACTCCCTCTAATATCTGGCTATACATTTACCAGTCACATTGTATATCTTATCCTCCCCTAGCCTAATGTTCATCTAGAGATCTTTCTCCTCCAATTCATTGAAAAAATATTTACACCCTGTCATGTGGAAAGATGCACTTGAGTCCCAGCACCACACGCTCCCCATCATTGTGCTGGACATGCATACGATAATGGTAAAGTCAAGCTCAAAGTATGAAGCCAAGGTTTAACGTGTTTGTCCTCCTAATGTCTTCTTGCTTGCATTTTTTTGTGGGCACATCATGGCATAGTGCCCGTATTCATGACAATGGAAGCATTTAATTTTTGACAAATCTTTATTCTTTTCCACTTCACTGGATTCTGATTTGGTTTGAGACTTATTCCCTTTTCCCTTCTTTCCCTTTCAAACCAATCCAATTTTTTCTTTATCCTTGCCATTGGATGAGGTCTCATCTCTGATATTCCACCTTATTTCCTCCTATACCAAATCAGACCATGAGTGTTCCCAATTTGGTAGTTTCTCCCTTCCATTCACTGAATCTTGATAGTTATGCCAACTCTTGAGAAGGTCCAGAAGGGCTAGGCTTATCAAGTCATCCTTTGAAACTATAACACCAACTCTTGCAAGCTCATAATGAACTTTTGTGAACCTACTTAGATACTACGGGATAGTGTTATTCTTCCACATCTTGATATTTCAAAGTTTATCCTTGAGCTCCAGCTTCCTATGGTCACTACTATTCTTGAATAGATTTGTCAGTGTCTACCATATTGCATAATTATTTTGTTTCCCATGGAGATTGGTGACAATGTGGTCTCATACTCCCTCCAATAGGTCTCGCATGTACTCCCTCCAATATTATTCTCCTCGCCTTGGTTACGTCTTTCTTCCACTGACAAAGGTTGTTTCCATTATAATTCCCTGGTTTTGCAACATCTCCCTTGATGTATTCTAGAAATCCATTGTTATCGAATACATTCTCCATACGATCCTTCCATGCGATGAAATTAGAGTGGCATTCCAAGGCATACTCTAGCCTCAACCCATTGAAGGTCATCTTCTCAGTTCTGAAGAGATCCTACTATAGTCAATTGCAAATTTTAACCTCCTGAGAAACAACTTTGAAATTCCAGCTCTAACGTGAATCTTGCTCCAATACCATGTAAAAATTATGGTGTAGATTTTCAACTGCTCATGAAGTTTTAATCAAAATTAGAAGACAAAAACCTAGTCTACTACACTATGGAAGTTAATTCCCAACATAGAACAAAAATTTCAGACATGCAATAAGAAATAACACACATGCACAATGTATCTTTCTTGGGGAAAGAAATCTAGTAAAAACCGCAATGTATGCTTGCATTAATATGATGAACATAGATATTATAATTGCTTTGCTCAACTATCACAACCTGCAAATGAATAATCTCTCTCTACTCATTGAGAAGCTCTAACCCAGACTTAGTCAATTCATGCCTTTTCTTGATCCCCTATTTCCTTGCACAATTCCTTGACAAATTATTTCCCTAATATTTAGGAAATTTTCCAAAATGGATTGCATAATTACCACGGTTGATCATCTGATTTCATGCAACACTTTTACACTTAAGACTATTCTACAGCTGATGTTTCACTACCTTGGAATCTCCACCACAGCTAGGGAACTCGAATTATTTACATGCACTAGTTATTTTGGGATGATTGATTAGTTAACTAGATGATCATTGAGTTTGACTGAAGTCCCACTGCACAACTAAACTTCCAAGAGTTCCTCCAACAATTAGAACTAGTTTACTTGAATACAACTCAAGATAACTGACTTTGATTGATACAAATTAGCAATCACAAATGATTAACTAAACTCTAACTCCTCTAACTGGAATTTACTCAGTAAATTGGGTGATGCAAGGCATGTCATGCAAGTTAATTGCATCCAAGTTGTATGCCGATGCAGAAATTCAATTTTTCTCAATTTAATGAAGGAAAAATCAAATTAAGAATTTATTGCTGCATTTTTCAACAATCCTTCAAGTGAATCTAATCCATGTTGGAGATGATAGTCAAGAGTTCCAACACAATAATGTTCTGATAATAGCAACCAACAGATAGAAGTAGCATTCAAACTAAATGCAACAATCAAAAGAGACATATTAAAACAAAATTGATGGAGACCCAGAAAAGTACTCCAACTATGATACTGCTTATCCACATTCAACAAAAGTTCCTCCATCCCTCCTCTCATGAAGCACACCTCTATTGTCAGCCTCCATCGCCCTAAATCCCATCAGGTTTTGTCAACCTCCATCACTCCACTTCCCGAAGAACCCATCAACAACGTAAAGACGGACCACTAAACCTTTACCTTTACCTTTTTTAACTAGTGCCCCATATTAAAAATTTGAAGAGAAAATATTTCCTTTCACTTAAAAAATTGCCTTAAAATACCCCTCCATGTAGCAGTGCCAAACCAACAATAGACAAGTTGTCTCTAATTGTTTCAGTAGATATGAAAGGGACAAAAGAGGAATTGATATCCCATAAATCTTGTCAGTAAAAGTTGTCATGTTCTTCTTAGCTGACCACCGCCACAAAACAAAGAGCACAACAAATCATTCTCTTTATATAAGATAACGTGAATGGTAAGTAAGATACCAACCTCAATATAGGCGCAAGACAATAGTTGCCTGCAAGTTGGTAAACTTAGGGTGCATTGTTTTAAATTGATATGTTTGTGTCTTAATTGTTAATTGTCTTAAATAGGTTTCATCTAAAGTGGCCATTGTTTTAAATATAAAGTTTTGTCTTAAAATATTTCTCTCAAACTATTTTTGTCTTAAATATAAAGTTTTTGTCTTAAATTGTTTTTGTATTAAAATAATTTTGTCTTAAATTGTTTTTGTCTTAAATATAATTTTTTTCCTTTAAATGTTTGTCTCAAACTACTTTTGTCTTGAATATAAAGTTTTGTCTCAAAATAATTTTTGTCTTAAATATAAAGTTTTGTCTTCAAATATGTTTGTCTTAAACTATTTCTGTCCTAAATATAAAATTTTGTCTTCAACTATTTTTGTCTCAAATTATTTTTGTCGTAAAGATTATGTTTACAACAATTCAATTAATATTAAATTTTAATGTAAAATAACTAAAATAAAAAGTGATTTTTTAAGACAAAAGACTTCTTTTGTTTAAAAAAATGTCTTAGAAATAACCTTATTGTAGTAGTGATAACAAACATTTAACCTAACATTTTATGATATGTTAACATGAAATACAGAAAACTAATTATCATGTTTCTCGAGAGAGACTTTCAATTAACAAAATTTGAAGTGCTCTCATAAGTTGTTCTAACTATGAGAAAGGAAAAATAAAGTTACATCAAGGTTAAGTATTCACATAAACGAATTGAGTGTAAAATTTCTGAGCATCATGGATCCCTCTAATATTGTGACATTTTCTTGAATGCAACGCCGCACTGCTAATGTCTTGATTTGAAATTTGTGTATGCCATATGGTATAGGATGACAAAAAAACTGTGTAGTGATCGATAACATTGCCAAACAACTAAATCCACACTCGATTAGCTAACATGGGTTTTGCAATAATGGAGATATAGAAGGTTCAAATCCCCTTTTTGTGCCCAACTTTAGGGAGAGGAGGACAAACCATATACCCTGAGAGGATTAATGGTAGCCATTTGACATGTGAGATACTCGGTTAGTCTACGATACGAAGTAGAAATGGTGTCGAACTAAAATCTCACCATTGTTGGAATTCATTATAGCTCTACTTTACATACTTGTTTGGTCATTTGAAATTTTGGATGTTGGATTTGGTTCTACATTGAGATTTGCAATTAAATATGAACTCAGTTAGTTGTGAAATATATCCTAGTGGAGTCTAAGCTCAACATTTGCACATTAAATTACTCTAGCTGAGGTGAGCACTCTATGTCATCTAAAAGAATTAAAATGACCAATTTCTATTGATAAATGTTTAACTTTGCTATGAATTGTTTGGTTTGTTATTTTTGTCTTTCCCTAACTAGTTCCCTCACCGAGATAGATAAAATAATCTGTCAAGGCTATGTATTGTTATGAATTGAAGTCATACTCCTGTATGCATGTAATTTATTTTTTTCCTTTTTATTAACATAAAGGAATATTGCCACTAGGTATAGTAATCAATTTGTGTTAAAAAATTATTCGTATGTTCAAGGCATCTTATCCATTCCTGCACTCCATTTTTAATCCCCTATTCTTCATAAAATCTCTCCATATTATGGTTTAGTTTATGTCAAAGTTGATAAATTATTGTGTATGGATAGTTGAAACATATATGAATAATGTTGTATGAATCTAGATAAAATTTTCGCAATGAATATTTTTAGTCAAAATATACACTAATGAAATATATATAGTTATATATGTTAAGAAATTTTTGCATTGCTTGAAAGAAACAAGACAGATTAATGACTACTATACCTTATGCTTCATGTTAAATTATTAAGATGGATCATAATAGATTATATATATAGAAAAAAAAGAAACCATACAAGTTATGGTTATAGGTTGATAGTGAGATATTTGTACATATCATGTGAGATCATATTAATCTAAAAAAAAAAACAAGATAAGGGTTTTGGTATTGAACTATGGCGGTTACTTTAAATGAACAAATGTATCCAGATATATGTTACTTTGTACATGATACCTTTAGCTCATGTTACGTATGATGTTGGTTATGTGTGTAAATGTGATTGATATTCATGGTATACAATTTTTAAGAAAAAGGAAGCTCAACTTATCAAGGAATTTGGAAATGTGTTTTTTAAAATTGTAAATCATATCTAATAAAAATAGTATTTTTAAATTAAAAATTTATTGAAATTCGGGAGATTTTTGATAAGAACTTTATTCATGGGTAAGTCAATAACACAAACTTTGGGGTTTACAAAATTGTTAATTTCACATGGAAATACAAGTGATAAGAATGAGAATACCAATAAAAATAATACTTAACTAAAAGGGAGGGGATGTTATGCAGCATAACATTGAATGGTTGTCCTAATGCATATATTTCTATTGGGTAACAAGTTAAGCTTCCTTATGAGTTTGGGTTGTGGAGATTGTGTAGGGTGGTAACCTCTTGAGATTTCTCAACCTTCTCTCCACTTTATTATAGTACTATATTCCTTATGTAGTATGATTACAACTCTATGGTCCACAAAGAAGGAGAGTATTGAAGGCGTAGGTAAGGATGTTCACTGGTGAGTATACAACTTTCGGTCAAGTAGCAAGAATATCACCAAGTTCAGATGGAATTTCATGTAGCAAGCTAAAGAGATCTCATCAAAATCATCATGAGAAAAATTATCAACTTTGAGCAACAAGTGGTGCGTAATATCTAGTGGAGAATTTTAAGACTTGAAAATTGTAAAATTGTTATAATTCTTGTAATGTGTTAAAATTATATGACATTGTAATATTGATGATTGATGTTGTTTCAAATGTTGATTACATAGGAAAAAAAAACATGTTAATATGCATTAAATAATTTAATAATAAATTTTATTGTATAAATCCTCAGTTATATTCCTAGATTTACGAAATTGTAATTAGAAATATTAATTCATGTGTATGATTATATTTTTATGAATCAAGTTATTATTTAACATATGAATCAAAATTATAAATCATGTCTTGAATATCCTTTACAAAAGATGCATTACCCTTCTAGGCAACAAGAATAAACTCTCATGATATATTTCCCTCAAAAGAATAAAATAATTTAGTTCCTATAATCTACCCAAATTATCTGCATGTCCATAGGCCGAGGAACAATGATTCTTGTTAGAAAAATATTGATATTTTCATGTGAAAAAATATTGTTGGAACTAATAATTGACAATAATTGGAAGTTGGCCAACTAGGGTTGGACTGTAAACAACATGGGCCTGTTATTCGTGTGGAAAATTATGGTGCAATGTTCGTGAATTGACACAACATATAAGTTGACTATTATAAATATTTACATCACCCAAATCTTAATTGGAAGTTGGCCAACTAGGGTTGGACTATAAACAACATGAGCTTGTTATTTGTGTGAAAAATTGTGTTGCAATGTTCGTGAATCGACACAACATATAAGTTGACTGTTGTAAATATTTACATCACCCAAATTTTAAATATGAAGTGTGAATTTAACAATTACAAAATTGCACTAACTAAAATAATGAAACCATATCAAACAATCACACAACTAGCAAAAGGAGTTGGATATATTTATGTTGTTGTTTGTACATTGCAATAAGTTCTGACTGCCAACAAATCCTTAATGTTTAATTAAATTTAGGTGTAATCTACTGGCACTAGAGTGACATAGTGATAAGAATAACTTATTTCATCTTGCGACTTTCTATATGAGTTTTTGAAACCATAATATATATTTTTCAATGCATTCCACTATGCAATCAAAATTCAATGCTTTTTGTAATTTTTTAATTTGAAACCACAATATATAACATTCAATTCATTTACTATGTAATCCAATTTCAATGCATTATATAACATTTTTTAATTTCAAACAACAATATCTAACTTTCAATGCATTCTACTAGTTATTAGAACACAATCCAATTTTGTTAACTATATGTGTATATAATTGTAAGTTTATAGTAGAGTAAGTTTAAAGGAGGAATGGGTTCCAAATAATTAACTAATTACTATAATTTTTAGTAATTATTAGTGATATAAATAAAGGCTAATGACTTTTCAAGTGTTCGTATGTAATTGGTTTGATCTTAGTCTTCTTAAAGAAATGGAATGTGTGACATTTTATAAAAATGAATGTTGTAACATGTGGTATGATGATAGTTAATGTATAGGAATGGTTATTTATCATTAATTCAATTGGTATTATAACATTGAGAAAGGGATAAAAAGAAGATGAAATATTTATATGGGCTTGAAAAAAATTGTAAGTTTGGACGTCTATGGATTTGGAATTAAAAAAAAAAAATCCTCTTTGAGACTCTTCTCACCCTTGTTATTCTATATGGATGTGAGGCTTGGGCCTGTAGTATATCTTGAGAGTCATGGAGGAAGACTGAGCATATCCAAAAACAATTTATAACCTACAACATCAAGATTAAACGAAATACTTCATACCATATCCTCTTCACTGAAGGTATCATTTACCCCATTGAAAGGACGATTATGGCTAGGTATATTACGTATAGAAGAAGTTTTTCGACATGGAAGCCAAGAGGTTTTCTAAAATTGTGTCTTACTCTAGACAAAACCCCCTATTTTGGATCAAGTGAGGATGGAATAAGGATTCCTAGCCTTCAATATACCATTAGGGGATAAAGGAGCATATCATATTAAAGAATAATGATCATATTAAAAATATTATTACTTCAAAATTTAGGCATAAGTTGTGGAGTGATAAGGAGACAGAGTGAAAAAAAATCTTAGAGATGATAAGGAGGTGATCAACCCCAATATTGAAAATTAGAATTATCTATCTATATTGAGTATTATCAATAAGAATTATCTATATATATGAACAGATACTTTTAATTTCGTCGAAGAGATTGCTAGGTCAACCATACATTCTTCAATACTTGACTCTACTCGCTATAGTTCCCCTAAAGTGATTTCTACTTGTCTAAAATCATTTTTCTTCCATGTTTGCAACCCACATTTATCTAATGCATATTAAGATATGAAACTATCAGTTACACTAGAATCAAATAAGATTTTGTGTTTTATGTTGGTAATTATACCTATTGAATTCACTACAATAAACTAATGTTATGCTTGGTTGTTGTTTATTGCTACATAGATTCTATTATTTCATTTGGTATTTAATTATTGTTCTTTTCCTTCCCTATTTAAAAAACTTAATGAAGCATTTGAGAAATAATGCTAGAAATGAGGCCCTCTACATCCCCAAGAATTAGCCTATGGTGATCCCCTTCTGCCATTTTGATATTTTTTTGAAAAATAGTTCCTTCCCCTCCTACTTCTTCCTCTTCTCAAAGTTCCATGACAATTTTATTGTCTCACATTAGACACTGATGAAACCACAAATACAACACTAGTTTCCACTTGAACCATTTCTCCTACTCTCATTGGATTAAACCTACTACCATAACGAGGGGGGATAGAACTACCATCCCTGAAGAGGTTCTGGTGGACATTTCGCATAAATCATGGTGGTGGAGGTCTCGATCGCATGATTTCCATTTTTATTTGTAGGTGATATTTTGCATAACAAGAAAATTTAGCTGCCTTTTCTACTCACAACAACCTCCACATTTTGACCATGACCTTTATTCAAGGGTTTAATCCACACACAAAAAACTCAGCTTGGCATTCATCAGTATCTAGATAGGGGACATGTTTTACAAGTTCCATAAACCTCATCTCACATTCCCCCACTCTTTTTTAACCTTATACTAATGCATGAAAGGATTCGACCTACTACTCCTGAATGTAGGGTGCTAAGTAATTAATGTGAAATTTTTCCTCAAACAACTCCCAAGGGACTTTGTTTGATGTGAGATGAAACTACTTTTCTAGATTTACCCACCAAATCAAATCATTTCCTCTTAGTTAGAATTTAGAGATATTTGTCATGGATGTAGAGGCATATTCCTTTAGTGAAAATCACCTTGTCATTCCTTCCAACCATGCTTCGAAACATTATTCGACTTGTCCTATAGGAAATTTTGTTGGAATTAATGGAGAAAGCTAAAGTTAAATCATTGTTATGGTGATGATAGGAGTGAGACTCTAATCTTAGATCTCAGATCCTACTATCTAGGGAGTGGTTGAAACCACCCTGATTGTGAGAAAGCCTAAATATGCTAGGTTTTACTCGTGATTAATAATGTGTGTATTGTGTCTGGCACTGGGGCACTCTCAAGGTATCTCAACTAGAGAGGCATTTCATTAATAAACCATACTTTTTTCACCGTATCATAACTATAGGACAGAGGGACATGTACGTTGACGTCCAAGGATTGACGCGAAGTCATCATGTGGTTTAGAGGGCCAATCGCGCCAATCCAGTATAACTATTCCACGCATTTTCATCTTAAGGTTCATCGCAAATAACTGGTGTACTGACGTAAAGACCTTCGCGAGTAACAGGTGCTAAATCGCGCCAACCTTGGTTTTTTCAGGAAAGTTCTTCACTTGACCAGAATGCAGTCGAGAAATATTTGGTAAAATTGGCATGAAAATACTTTGGAGCACCCACGATTCGAGCCCCTAGACTGATGTTCCACAACTTTGACACATCTTCTACCACAATGAGATCGGGGTCAAGATAAATGAATCTTTCCACACAAGGCTCCATCATGCCCACCAAGTAGTGGCGAGCATAATTTAGAGGTTGTTCCAGATCCTGTCTAATGGAAGTGGAAATCAAGCCTTTAATGAGATTTGCATTAAAATAACTAACCTTGGTTTGTTCAGGATGACGTCACGTGGTGATCTTATTCATTGTGTTGCGTGGGGTGTGCAGGAGGCTACCAGATTTTCAAATTGAATCCCTGCTCAAATCAAATTGTAGCTCCACTGATTGATCACAGGAGAGAGCTACTAGGCCTACAATAATTCCTGAGAGACTTGAAGGGGCATTAATAAGCTCTTTTCAACCTCTCTCGGTGTTCTCAACAATAGTGGCATTGCCATATCGATCCACTTCAACAGGGTTTAATGAGGAATATTTTTCGACTGTGGGAGCAACTTTGGTTGATTTGGGCAATGTCTTGTTCTAGAGCTCCTCTTTAGTGGGTCCACCGGAAAGGTTTCCATTTGGACATAAAGGCTTCCTTAAGGCGGACACCGACGGGACCGTTGTGAGTCGTGGTGATGTTGATGTTGGGATCTTCACCCGCCCTACCATTCTCTTCGAGAAATCTTATTACCACTATTGTTATTGTCTTCCATATCATGATCTAAGGTCCAGGAATTGCTAAGTCTCATCATTCGAGCTGGTCGACAGTTCTAGCCTCTTCAAGTCCCACTCGTCACTTGTGTCAGAGCCATTAACCACCACCAATGTTTAATTCATGCACGCCCTTCTTTCACAGTAATATTGGTTGATTTTGTTTTGGCTTTTCTGCATTTTTTGAACTCCTTTAGAATCATCTTACTCTTGAATGCACTGAATGGTAAAGGTAAAAGTTTTTTATTGTGGCAGTTTTTAATGTTAGTGGATATTGGGCTCTTGTTAAAAGTTTGAATTAATTTTTTTTTTAAACACTCGGGTGATTGCTCTAAAAAAAGAAGAATTCATGTAAGCTTTTTTTTTTAAAGGGGAAAGGACTGATTTCTCTTAATTAAAGAAGGGAGAATATGGATAGCAACGATGAGGTATTACTGCCACCAGATTTGCCCTGATTTGAACCCATCTTCAGAAATATGTGCATCAGAATTAGATACTGATAGTGTTTCCATCTTGTGAGGGGTCATTTAGTCACTCATCACCAGATCCAAGGACACTAAGACCTACGTGGCACAAAAGCCATAGTCTACAAGGTTCTACAGTTCAAGAGCTGCCAAAGGTAACGAGGTTGTTGGATCTCAAAGACCGTGTGGAGTCAAAAAGGAATCTTGAAGCGAGATAAGCTGGAATTTAAAAACATGTCTATATTTTTGGATATTTTTTATTCTGATGATGATGATTTTCTCATGTTGTCATTTGGAATTAGCATGGGTAATATGTTCAAGTCAGAAGAAATTTCAGAAAAATGTGGTTCTGTTAATGACCATGAGAATCAAGAGGCATAGTCTATTGTGCAAGATTCACAAGTTGATCTTCAGTAAGGGTGTGAAGAGAAACAAAGTGTTGAAGATTAATTGGATGAGCCACATGACGCTGATTGCAAAGATGTGGCAGAAGAAGACAAATATGGAGAGAATTTAAATTTAAATTATGATGATCTCATTAATATTTTTGTGTGTTATGTTACATAAACGATTGATGAAGACATCATTGCTGACTTTCAGATGGTTGACACTAGAAATAGTGAGAGGGAAAATTCTCCTATCCATTTTGTCACAATCTTGAGAAGGGCGAGAATAAAAACTAAAGCTTTCCATCATTGGGGAAGATATGAGGTGAAGGTACATCACTACCTCATGGTGAGGAAAGCAAAGATGAAGCCTCGACTCAAGATGAACAAGTATGGGCTCTGCTGCAAGAAGACAAAAATGAAAACCTTTGTTACCAAGTTGTTTCATGTTTTAGTTGCAAGCCTAGAAGAGACTAAGACCAACAAGCATATGTTATTGTTCGGTACCCTTTCTCCATTAAGTGGGAGTGTTGGAATTAATGGAGAAAGCTAAAGTTAGATTATTGTTATGGTGATGATAGTACTGAGACTCTAATATTAGATTTCAGATCCTACTATCTAAGGAGTGGTTGAAACCACCCTGATTGTGAGAAAGCCTATATATATTAGGTTGTTCTCCAGATTGATAATGTTTGTATTATGTCTAGTGCTTAGGCACTCTCCAAGTATCTCACCTGGAGAGCCATTTCATTATCAATCTCTATTTTTATCAAATTTTTGGAGCTTAATAGTTTGTAGCTCTATTGAAATATCAACATGGGGTTGTCTATGATCTAGTAACTTAGATCCTTTGGGGTTTCCTCCCTCAAAATGTGGTGTTTCCTCCTCGGTTCTAGATCTTATTGGCCCTTTTATTGTTTCAAATATTTCTTCCAATGAATGCATTATAATAGAAAGCTTAGGTGTTGGAGAAGTTGTTGTGAACAACGTTGCTACTGGTCATAATGACAATAGTTCCCTTGTCAATTAGACTCATTGCCGACATGTCTGTACCATCACATCTTTATTCTTTCCACATATAAATGATTATGAGTCCTTGAGGTGAAAACTTAGATTAGAAAATATAACATAATAAAATCAAGCTCATATGTAGAAGTGGGTTTTCTACTATTATTGCTTGCGGGTAGGTGTTACTGATACTAAGCTCAAGGAGGGAGGTATCGTTACCTTATTGTTCTAATGTCAAGTGTAATTTTTTTTGATATGTAACAATGTGTAACAATACTTATCATACTGCATAGGTCTTTATAGTTCATCAATGATTGTTTATTCATGGTATTAGCCATATCCATATTTCAAATCATCCATATGACTCCTACATGGATTCCTCCTTGTTATGTTTAGTCATCTTGTAGGTTGATGTTTCCGAGAATATGTATATTTGAAAGGTAACCCAATTTTACAAATAAACAAATTTATGGGAATAAAAGCCTTATTCCAAGTCAACCCATAGACATATGCATATGTCGAATTTTACATTTATGTATAAATAAATAAATGCAAGTATATCCAAAACATTTTAATGCAAATACCTTCTATAGATACATTGTATACTCAGTCCTTGATTATGATATATACACTCTAATAATGATTATATATAAATCCTTTAACAAATAAATTAACAATAACACATGTAATAAAAAATTTGTATAGAAACAATAATGACACTCTAAAAAAATATATATGAAATATAAAAATATATGAAACTTTATATAAACCAATTATACTAAAAAAAAAAGCAAAACAGAAATATTTACATAAAAAAATATCGAAATATCTACTATATTAGACATGTCATAATTATCATATGTAAATATATGGCATGTAACACATGTCATAAATATCTATCTAAGAAAATATTAATCGAATATTTAAATGTAGAATATGTTTGAGCCACATATAATAATAAATATATAATTTAATGTTCAAAGAATGTATATGAGTAATGGCACATTGATTCAATCCATGTGAAATTAAATACATGTGAACAATATAATGTCAATTGTCCACTTTATATATATAGAGAGATATACACACACTCTCAAACCCACACCCATTGCATCCACAATCTCGGTCAATAGCAAATGATATACCAAACCAATACTCTAAACTGGGTCCACTGTACACACCAATTTGTTGATTAAATCTGACTGAGAACCACAAATATATTCATACCACCATAATGAAAAGCATAATTCCAACTCGGAATTGAAAGCATGGCCAATTTATAGTGTGAAAATATGTATAAATAACAATTTAGTTCTCCACAAACAAATACTAATGAAAGTAAAATGCTAAGAAAAATAATGCCTAAAATCTAAATTTGTAGATTAATAGTCCAAATAAGAAACTAGATGAGTTTGGCCCCTCGACTAAATAACTACAATGCACCATCCAAATTATATTATTTGTACACCTTGATTCCCTGATGTTACTGTACGAAAATCAAGGTACAATCTGGCACCCATGATTTTAATTAGTAGTAATCTGTTTTATCATCTTAAGAGAAATGATTCCATCATAAAAATAACATGGAGTTTATCACCTTCCACGATGATTTTAAAGAGGAGCACAATATTTAAGTTCAATGTTTCAAACTAATTGAAAAAGGAGATATCACCACTCAGGACACGGAAAACTCCATTGGCTCAATGCAAATAAAGATATATTTCATATTAAATTAAAGAATGGTCCGCCAAATTCATGGCTCTAGCAGTGAGCTCAATTGTTCAATATTTTTTTACAACTGATAAGAATATTCATGGCATAAACTACTTGTCCTTAGCATGAAAAATGAAACTGGATATATAAATAATTTACATGTTCATAATTTCAAAAAACATGATACATGTTTTAAAATACACAATAAAAATATTTATTTCTTGAATAATTCCTTGTTCAATTTTTTATGAGGTTTTACTTCGCCCAATTGTAATCATTCTTATATTTCTTGTTTTAAGACTCACCATACCATTAATTGAATAGAAACTTCATCTTGATGTAGGACACATTGATTAGTGAGTTCTCAAGAAAGACTAAAATCACAAGTTACACAGAAGAGAGACTCAAATACCTGCATGCATAAGGTCTCTAAAATACACCTATTTTAATTATTTATGTTGACAACCATAAGGTAAGTTATGTATCATGTATTTTCTACAAATGTAAACAATTCCTAAAAAGTCACTTAATGACATGGCCCTGAGCCATTTTATCGAAACAGAAGCATCAAATTAATAATTAAAACTCCTCTAACTATATAATGGATATCAAGAGCTTGGTATTTATTTGATTCTCTAGGTCAAAATTTATTTTGTCAACTTGAACAATAAAACTCAGAATGATGTGATTTGGTAGCTCATGTTGGCAGTATATCTAGACTAAGGCTCATTGTTTAAGAGCAATAGAATTTGGCACCAAAAGGCCCTAAAATCAAAAGAGATGAAAGTGTTGACATCCTCATAGTTGGGGTCATTATTGTAGTATTAAGTGTGGCTTAGAACGATTTTGAAGAAGGAAAAATTATTGTGGTCCTCAAAACTAAGACCCAAGATAGTGGCCAAACTAGGAGGAACACAACTCATATTATGCTATGATTCGATGACTTATTTTATACTATGGAGAATAGTCATGGTTTGGAGATAACAAACCTTGTTGTTGATAGCATGAGAAAATCCATCGACTTTGTAGAGAACATGATAAAAAAAGAGGGAATCAGGTACAAATTTTGTTGACTTGATTACTACCTTTTCCCCCACGATGATTGTGGTGGAGCTGGTGATATTATTCTTAAGGAATTCAAAACTTGTAAAACAATAGGCCTTGATGTCAAGATTTTCGTACTAAGAGATGAGTTTTTATCCTCTCTTGCGAGTAAAGGGATTGTCTTATGCCATAATTAGAAGTGGAGGAAAAGTATATCAGTAAAGTCGCATGTTCAAAATAGGGAAAAATAAATTTTTAATGACAGAGGAGGCCATAGTATCTTCAGATGTAGTTCTAATGGCCACCGATTTTCTTCCCAATAACAATTTATTGTCCAAGAAATCCATAAAACATATCCAACCTATGTATTTTCATTTAAATCTCCCATGGGCTCTTTAGAGCAAGCCAACAAGTGTGATACAACTGATCCTTATCACTACATCAAACTTGAATCAATGTGAGACTATGATCTTATAATAGTAGGAGGCGGATGATTGTAGGGCCTATAAGGTATTTTGAAGTTTGAAACCAATCTTAGATACCATTTTTATGGTCTATAACTATAATTCCATTAGAGAAGAAAATATTTACAATTATGTCAAATTAAATACATGTACATACTTGTTTTCTCCCATGATGTCAATCCTTGACTGACATTGTTGTGTGGAAAATCGTAGTCATCTCGTTTTGTTATCAAATTGACAAATTCCTCCCTTTCTATCTAGGATTAACCTCTCTAGTTCCCATACATATAAGTCTTTGAGATCAAAGATTCTTAGCCTCCATGCCTAAAAATACAAGAGTAGTGCTTAAGTTTTTCATATTTTTCTTGTAAGTCTAGAGCCCTTGAATTATCCCTCGAGTTCATTCCATCATGGTTTTTTTCTAATGTAACTTTGTCTCCTTTTGGCTCCCATCTACTAGTAAAAGAACCCACTTCTTTATTCTATTAACATTTCCTATATTAGTGATGTTTGTTCCTCCCCAAGAAACCTCCTCACTCCCTATGCATAAAAAAATACCTTAGACACCCTATCGACATCCTATCACCTTCCACGACCTTTATGACTTTAGGCGGTAATTGATGGGACCCAGCCCTCTCTGTAGTTACACTTTACACTTTGGGTATGCCACTTGGGTGCTTACGTGGTTGTGTTTGGTGTTGTTCTTCTCGCGCTCAATGGTTGGTAGCTGAACATTAATTGTTGGAGTTATTACACAGTCCTTCCGCCTTGGTAGTCGGTATTACCCTAACCCTAACTCAGTTTCTCGATCATTCTGGTCATTCTTGCTATCGTTCTGAGGGTTTAGAGCTCTGCGCGATGAATTTGTTTCGATGGTGTTGTATTCGGTTTCCGGTGGTTCTAAGTCACAATTCCATAGCTGTGGGTTGACTGTATGCTGTTTCTAGTTGTGGATGGAGGCTTCCTTTGTGCGTTTGCCTGCTTGTTCTCTTATATGCCGTGACTGTGTTTGGCTCTGGGTCTTCTCTGTAAACTTCGGTAAGTTACCTGCATGCTTGGTTTCTCTGTTTTAAATGAACGAACTCAAATCCTGGTTCCAGCCATATCTGCTGTGTCTGTTACTTGTTTTAATGTTGGTGCTCGCCTGGTTCTACTCCATTTCTGTGGATACTGTTACACTTCTGGTCTTTGGCTCTCGTATGTATTTTGACAACGATTCTTGGTTATGAATGCTGGGGATACTCTGCTGCTCGGGCAGGAACAATGGCGGCGTCCATCCAACCTCTGCTACAGGTATTAATTTGTTCTCTGCTTCAGTTTTTACTCCCTTTTCGTTCTGGGTCTAAACCCAACTACTCCTCTGGTCTTCAGCTTGCTATGTTGTCCTCTGGTTCGATTTTATGGTCACTCCTCATGCGGTCTCCAGGTGAGGTTTCCTTTCTCGCTTGTCTCTATTTCTATTATGTTGGTTTCGTTTCTCTATTCGAAGTTTTCGCTCGTCCTGTTATATTGATCCCTGACTCATTTCTATTGTTTGGTTGCAGGTCAGCTACAGTGGCCTGGAGGGTGCACGTTCTTGTCTCCAGGGATATTTATTGGTGTGACAGTTGGTAGGCCTGGAACCTCTTTAGTTAACCTCTCTCGAGGTCTCTATTATGTATATGGGTCGTTTGTTACTTTACTGTTTGAGCCTGTTGGTTTACAAGTCTGCCGTCGTTTGTCTGGGATGCCTTTGCTGTTACAATGTGGCTTCAACGACTTTGATTTTGTGTCTGCAATCAAACCCTAACGAGGGTTTTGTTTTTCTGTTGTCTGTAACTAAACCCTAATGAGGGTTTCGTCTTTCTGCTATCTGTCTGCAACGGCTGAGCGAACTTTACTCTGATTTTGGTTATAACAATTTTTGTAACCCTTAAGGGAACTTCACTTTTTGATTTTCGACTATGTTGTAGTATTTCTGAGTAATACAATGGTAACTGTTCTTTTTAACGAAAGGAAAAGGAAATGATTTGTTAGGTACCTGTAGCCTTCGTTTATCGTTGTACTTCGTCGCTGGTGTTTGGTTACTGTGTTGAATTAGTTGCTTGCGTGCTGGTCTCGATTTTGTAATGATGATTCTTCAACTATACTCCCGTGTTCTTGTTGGTAACAGTCTCGGTTACAATTCATACTCGTGCAGCAATCATAATGTTACATTTAATTTACAGAAATATAAATCTCAGTCATTATGTGTGAGAGATCAATTTCATAATTTAGGAAATTAGGAATTTAATAGATGGACAGTATTCTTCAGGTACTTTGAATGCTTTGGTGATTTTATTCTTCAATTACTCAACTTGTTTTCTATTTGAAAAAAAAGACCCTTTCTTTACATGGATGCTTTGCTTTTATAGCCTCTATATGCAGTTCAGGCTTGCAGTTTGACTATTTCTGTTACAAAATCAGTTACATGTTTCTGTTCCTATTTGTAACTGTAACTGTTCAAATATGTTAATACTTGTAAAAGCAATTAATAGTTATTTTTCCTAATTACAGAAACTACCCTTCAATTGACAATGAGACTAATAATAAACTTAACTGGAAAGTAAATCATTCAACTGTTTCTGACTTGTAAAATAAAATAAAAAGAAAAATTATTTCCAGTAGAATCTGACAATCCAGTGTCCCGCTCGTGAACCTGGTTGGAGTCTTTCTGCCTCGTCACTGTGAGCTGGCTGCTCCTGCATCAGGCTCCCGGGGTGAGAAAAGATCATAAGTCCTGTTCATGAGTTCTTCCACTGTTGTCCCTGTTCATTCAATCTGCCTGGCGTCAAGCCATGAGCTATCCTCAATCGAACGGTTCTTCGACTTGACCAGGTACTGAAAATAATTTTTCCGCCAAGTACGCCTAACTACCTGAGTTTTGAGGATGCCTTTGATCTCAGGAGGTTGGACATAAGGCATCTGTTTCTTCCAACTGTCTCTGTCTTCCTGGGTGTTCCGCGTAGATTGTCCGAGTTCATCCTTCCTTCCTTCCAACAGTTCGCCTAAATACGGAAACAAATCTGCCACATTGAAGATAGGTGATATGCCTACTCCAGGTGGTAGCTGGATTTCGTAGGCGTTCGCTGAAAACTTCCGCAAAACCTTGCAAGGTCCTATTTTCTTGTATTTTAATTTTTTATACGTACCTTTAGGAAACCGTTCCTTGCGTAAGTGTACCAGAACATCATACCCTACCTCAAAATGAACTTCTCTCCTCTTCAGATATGCGTGTTCCTTATATTTCAAGCTGTTGTCCTGTAACTTTGCCTTGACCTGTTCATGTAAATCTCGCATAGCATTGGCAAAATCTTTGCCATCCGCACTCCGTCGTTCCTGTAAACCAAGATCCCGAAGTTCATGCACTCCTTGAGGTTGCATACCATAAAGAATCTGGAAGGGACTGAGACCCGTGCTACGATTCGGCGAATCGTTGTAAGCAAATTCTCTTGCGCCAGCACTCGGTCCCACATTCTAGAATTTTCTCCAACTAAGCTGCGTAACAGATTTCCTAGACTTCTGTTCACAACTTCTGTTTGCCCATCAGTCTGCAGATGGTAAGCATAACTGTAGCTTAATTGGGTGTTCATTTTCTTCCATAAGGTACGCCAAAAATGTCCAGTGAACTTTACATCTTTGTCTGATGGGATGGTTGTTGGTAACCTGTGTAATCGAACAATCTCGTTAAAAAACAAGTGAGCCACGTAAGTAACATCACTAGTTTTCCGACAAGGTACAAAATGTGCCATTTTCGAGAAACGATCTACCACTACCATTACCGAATCATACCCTTTCTGTGTCTTCGATAGTCCGAATACAAAATCTAAACTCACAGAATCCCAAGGTCTGCCTGGAATGGGTAATGGCGTGTACAGTCCTGTGTTCTGGCTATGTCCTTTCGCGAGTTGACACACCTTACACTTAGCCACAAAACGTTGCACATCCCATCTCATTCTCGGCCAAAAGTAAAAGTGACTAAGTTGCTCCAAAGTCTTGTCAATACCAAAGTGTCCAGCCAATCCCCCACTGTGTTTTTCACGAATGATATTCTCCCTCATAGAACAACTGGGGATACACAGTTGTCCTCCCTTGAAAAGTAATTTCTCCTGTATATTATAGTCCAACCAAGGATTGTTTCCTCTTATTAAAGGATTCTGGCACGCCTCGTAAGCTTCTCTGAAATCTGGGTCTGTCTTATAAAGATCCTGTAAATGTTCAAATCCCAAAACCTGCACAGTGCTTTCCTGCAATAATAAAGCTTTTCTGCTCAATGCGTCGGCTACCTTATTCGGTTGCCCACTGATATGCTTCAGTACAAAATTAAAGCTTTGTAAGTACTCCACCCATTTGACATGCTTATGATTAAGTTTGTGCTGCTGCATTACATACTATAATGCAGAATTATCTGAGAATAGCACGAACTCGTTTCCCAGCAAGTAATGCCTCCAGTGCCTTAGTGCCTGTACTACTGCGTAGAATTCCTTATCGTATGAGGAGTACTTCTGCCTACTCTCATTCAGTTTTTCACTGAAAAACGCCATGAGTCTGTCCTCCTGACTGAGCACAGCCCCAATTGCTGTTCCACTTGCGTCACAACGTACCTGAAATAGTTTTTGAAAGTCTGGTAGCCTAAGAATCGGTCTTTCCGTTATTTTCCTCTTCAATAGTTGAAAGCTCTTTTCTGCCGCTTCTGTCCATCGAAAAGGTTGGCTGGCCTTTTTGATGGTCTCCAACATTGGAGCACAGATTTTGCTAAAATCTCTGATAAACTTTTTGTAAAAACTTGCTAATCCGTGAAAACTTCGTACCTCGAACAAATTCTTCGGTGACTGCCAATTCATGATTGCTGTCACTTTCTCCGGATCCATTTTTAATTCATTCTCTGCTATCACAAACCCCAAATAAATCAGTTCTCTCTGCAAAAACGTACACTTCTTCAGATTGATCAATAACTTATTCTGCTGTAGCTTCTCAATCACTTTACGCACATGCCGGAGGTGTTCTTCTCGTGTCTTACTGAAAATCAGTATGTCATCCAAATAAACAATTACAAATTTCCCTATATACTCCTTTAGTATCTCATTCATGAGTCTCATGAAGGTGTTGGGCGCATTGCTTAACCCGAACAACATGACCAGCCATTCATATAAGCCCTCATTCGTTTGAAAAGTTGTCTTCCATTCGTCTCCTTCACGTATCCGGATCTGGTGATATCCGCTTTTTAAATCTATCTTAGAAAAGTAAGCTGCCCCACTCAGACAGTCCATCATATCATCCATACGCGGTAATGGAAATTTGTACCGTATGGTGATTTTGTTGATGGCTCTGGAATCAGTGCACATCCGCCATTCTCCTCCCTTTTTGGGGGCGAGAAATGTTGGTACAGCACATGGGCTCAAACTTTCTCTGATTAATCCTTTATCCAATAGCTCCTGCACCTGTTTTCTGATTTCTTCATTATCCTTGGGGCTCATTCTGTAAGTTGCCTTATTCGGTAAGCTGGTTCCTGGTATGAAATTAATGTGGTGACTAATGCTCCGCTTGGGAGGTAGCTTATCCGGCAAGTCATCTACTACTATATCTGTAAACTCTTCTAACATCTGTTGTATTTCTACAGGCAAATCTGTGATTTCTGTGTGTAACAAAACTGTCCTAGCCCTTCTTACTACAGCAAAATTCATCTCACTATTTTCAACTTGTTTCAAAAATTGTTTTCTGTTCATAAGTAATGCCTTTGGTTCATTTCCTTCAACTGCCTCTTTCTCCTCTCTGATAAGCACAATGGTATGTTTGACCCCGTCTTTTTCAAACTTATAACAATTCAATACCCCATCATGTGTCACTTTTCTGTCATATTGCCAAGGTCTGCCCAACAAAATGTGGCACACGTCCATTAGCATAATGTCGCAAACAATTTTGTCTTTATAACGCCCTATCTGGAATTCCACTTCACTCTGTTCATCCACCAGCAACTGGTGTCCTTTCTGTAACCACGAAACTCGATATGGAGTGGGGTGTTTTAGACGTTTCAGTCCTAACTTCTCCACCATCTCGACTGACACTAAATTGTCAATACTGCCACTGTCAATTATCATTTTACAGCATTTACCTTGTGATTTACAAACTGTTCTGAACAAAGCTTTCCATTGCGTTTGTTCAATACTATCATCCACTGGCTTCACCAACACCTTATGCAACACTAATGCTTCTCCTGTCTCTGGGACATTTTCTGCCTCTTGAGGAGGTGTTGCTGCTTCCTTTGGCTGTGCCACGTTTGCGCCTTGTTGTCCAGTGGAATCTGTCTCTGGGCACTCAAAAGAGCAGTGCCCCCACTGGTGGCATCTATAACACTGGTATCCAGTTCCTCTTCCAGGACCAATTCCTCTACCACGCTGGAACGATCTACCACCCCTCATTCCATCTCCTTTCTCCGCTATTCCTGAAGTCTTCGAACTGCTGGCTTCTTCGCTGTTGCTGGCAGTTCGGCCCCTACCATAGGACTGGCCTCTTCCCCTGTTAGACCCACGTCCTCTCCAGGCATTCTATCTTCGGTTAAGCTTTTCTTCTGCTTTAACTGCACTCTGATATGCCTCCTCCGTATTGTTGGGAGACAAAATACTTATTTCGTATAAAATTTCCATCCTCTACCCATTCACATATCTGGCTGTCCTCTCTGCTGTATCCTTTGTATATCCTGCTCGCAAGTTTACTCGATAAAATTGCTCTGTACATTCCTTCACTGTCAGACCTCTTTGTCTCAAATTTTGAACTTGCCTATGTAACGAAATCTGGTAATCTCTTGGCAGAAATATTCCCTTCAATTTATCTACCATCCTTGCCCAGGTCTTTATCAGAGGCTTGTTCAACCTCTTTCTCTCATTCTGGACACTGTCCCACCATAGGGTGGCATGTCCTTTCAGCTTTGTTGCTGCAAACTTGACCCTACGGTATTCACTAATTTCTTCACATTCAAAGTACTTGTCCATCTCGCTAATCCAATCTAATACTACATAAATCGATAAACTGCCATCATAAGTTGGCAACTTTGGTTTTGGTTTACTATTCGACAATAATACAGACTTCAACAGTATTACTTCTGGTGAGTCACCTTCAGCTCCATCTGCTGGTGCTTCCACTTCTTCATCACTCAAATCACCTAACTCTGGATCTCCCCTTCTCCCTGCCTCTACTGCTTCTAATCGAGCAGTAAGAATTCTGAGTTCTTCTCTCAACGCCTCATCTGCCATCCTACGGGCACCTCTGCCTCGTCCTCATCTGCCTATACCCATTTCTCCCAAATCTCTTCAACTCAACTGCTCTGATACCACTCTGATGGGACCCAACCCTCTCTGTCGTTACACTTTACACTTTGGGTATGCCACTTGGGTGCTTACGTGGTTGTGTTTGGTGTTGTTCTTCCCGCGCTCAATGTTTGGTAGTTGAACATTAATTGCTGGAGTTATTACACAGTCCTTCTGCCTTGGTAGTCGGTATTACCCTAACCCTAACTTGTTTTCTCGATCATTCTAGTCATTCTTGCTATCGTTCTGAGGGTTTAGAGCTCTGTGCGATGAATTTGTTTCGATGGTGTTGTATTCAGTTTCGGCTGGTTCTAAGTCACAATTCCATAGTTGTGGGTTGACTGTATGCTGTTTCTGGTTGCGGATGGAGGCTTCCTTTGTGCGTTTGCCTGCTTGTTCTCCTATATGCCGTGACTGTGTTCGGCTTTGGGTCTTCTCTGTAAACTTCGGTAAGTTACCTGCGTGCTTGGTTTCTCTGTTTTAAATGAACGAACTCAAATCCTAGTTCCGGCCATATCTGTTGTGTCTGTTAATTGTTTTAATGTTGGTGCTCGCCTGGTTCTACTCCATTTCTGTGGATACTGTTACACTTCTGGTCTTTGGCTCTCGTATGTATTTTGACAATGATTCTTGGTTATGAATGCTGGGGATACTCTGCTGCTCGGGCATGAACAATGGCGGCGTCTATCCAACCTCTGCTATAGGTATTAATTTGTTCTCTGCTTCAGTTTTTACTCCCTTTTTGTTCTGGGTCTAAACCCAACCGCTCCTCTGGTCTTCAGCTTGCTATGTCGTCCTCTGGTTCGATTTTATGGTCACTCCTCACGCGGTCTCCAGGGGAGGTTTCCTTTCTCGCTTATCTCTGTTTCTATTATGCTGGTTTCGTTTCTCTGTTCGAAGTTTTCGCTCCTCCTGTTATATTGATCCCTGACTCATTTCTGTTGTTTGGTTGTAGGTCAGCTACAGTGGCCCGGAGGGTGCACGTTCCTGTCTCCAGGGATATTTATTGGCGTGACAGTTGGTAGGCCTGGAACCTCTTTAGTTAACCTCTCTCGAGGTCTCTATTATGTATATGGGTCATTTGTTACTTTACTGTTTGAGCCTGTTGGTTTACAAGTCTGCCGTCGTTTGTCTGGGATGCCTTCGCTGTTACAATGTGGCTTCAACGACTCTGATTTTGTGTCTGCAATCAAACCCTAACGAGGGTTTTGTTTTTCTGTTGTCTGTAACTAAACCCTAACGAGGGTTTCATCTTTCTGCTATCTGTCTAGAACGACTGAGAGAACTTTACCCTGATTTTGGTTATAACAATTTTTATAACCCTTAAGGGAACTTGACTTTTTGATTTTCAAATATGTTGTAGTATTTCTGAGTAATACAATGGTAACTGTTCTTTTTAACGAAAGGAAAAGGAAATGATTTGTTAGGTACCTGTAGCCTTCGTTTATCGTTGTACTTCGTCGCTGGTGTTTGGTTACTGTGCTGAATTAGTTGCTTGCGTGCTGGTCTCGATTTCGTAATGATGATTCTTCAACTATACTCCCGTGTGCTTGTTGGTAACAGTCTCGGTTACAATTCATACTCGTGCAGCAATCATAATGTTACATTTAATTTACAGAAATATAAATCTCAGTCATTATGTGTGAGAGATCAATTTCATAATTTAGGAAATTAGGAATTTAATAGATGGACAGTGTTCTTCAGGTGCTTTGAATGCTTTGGTGATTTTATTCTTCGATTACTCAACTTGTTTTCTATTTGAAAAAAAATACCCTTTCTTTACATGGATTCTTTGCTTTTATAGCCTCTGTATGCAGTTTAGGCTTGCAGTTTGACTATTTCTGTTACGAAATCAGTTACATGTTTCTGTTCCTATTTGTAACTGTAACTGTTCAGATATGTTAAGACTTGTAAAAGCAATTAATAGTTATTTTTCCTAATTACAGAAACTACCCTTCAATTGAAAATGAAACTAATAATAAACTTGACTGGAAAGTAAATCATTCAACTGTTTCTGACTTGTAAAATAAAATAAAAAGAAAAATTATTTCCAGCAGAATCTGACAATCGGGTGTCCCGCTCGTGAACCTGGTTGGAGTCTTTCTGCCTCGTCACTGTGAGCTGGATGCTCTTGCATCAGTAATTTTCTTTTTGGTTTTAAAAAATATATGAATATCAAATGACCTTTATTACTTTTAGGTGGTCACTAACTCCTTGGATTAAATGAAAGATGAAATTGGTTTCCCTTTTGATTTTCTAGAATATATTTATAAACATTAAAATGTATGTAGTTGATTGAGATAGTTCTTCATGTTTCATTTAAAAACAATTTATTAGTTAAAAAACCTTTTGAATATGTTTACTAATTTATAATAGCTCTATTAATTTTAATTTTAGATATCATTTTGGGATTCAACTGCGTTAAGTCAGTCATTCACGTATGACCATTTCCATGGGAGGTAGTTGTAACTCACTAATTTCTCGTGATTTCTTTTGTATAGTTCACTTAGCGCTCATTGCGTCGGGTGATGCTCATAGGGGTGAAGAAGTGGGATTGAAACTAGTGAAAAGTGGAGAACGAATCACATAGCATCAATCATCACTTCCGGGGCTTGCACCCGGTAACCAGGACTTCCCAGGAGGTCACCCATCCCAGAACTCCTCTGGCTCAAGCGCGCTTAACTGTGGAGTTTTTCCCCACAATCAAGCCACTTAGCTTGCTACCCCATTTGCAAAACCTTAGCAAGTATTGTGCCTCATGAACCATTCAAGTAGAGATCCCTTGACTCTTTTTGAATTGAAGTATGGGGGTTTACGCAGTGCATTATATTAGATATCATTTTGGGATTCAACTGCGTTAAGTCAGTCATTCACGTATGACCATTTCCATGAGAGGTAGTCATAACTGACTAATTTCTCATGATTTTTTGAATAGTTCACTTAGCACTCATTGCGTATGACCATTTCCATGAGAGGTAGTCGTAACCGACTAATTTCTCATGATTTTTTGAATAGTTCACTTAGCACTCATTGCGTCAGGTTATGCTCATAGGGGTGAAGAAGTGGGATTGAAACTAGTGAAAAGTGGAGAACGAATCACATAGCATCAATCATCACTTCCGGGGCTTGCACCCGATAACCAGGACTTCCCAGGAGGTCACCCATCCCAGATCTCCTCTAGCTCAAGCACACTTAAATGTGGAGTTTTTCCCCACAATCAAGCCCACTTAGCTTGCTACCCAATTTGCAAAACCTTAGCAAGTATTGTGCCTCATGAACCATTCAAGTAGAGATCCCTTAACTCTTTTTGAATTTAAGTATGGGGGTTTACGCAGTGCATTATATTAGATATCATATTGGGATTCAACTGCGTTAAGTAAGTCATTCACGTATGACCATTTCCATGAGAGGTAGTCGTAACTGACTAATTTCTCATGATTTTTGAATAGTTCACTTAGCACTCATTGCATCGGGTGATGCTCACAGGGGTGAAGAAGTGGGATTGAAACTAGTGAAATGTGGAGAACGAATCACATAGCATCAATCATCACTTCCGGGGCTTGCACCCAGTAACCAGGACTTCCCAGGAGGTCACCCATCCCAGATCTCCTCTGGCTCAAGCGCGCTTAACTGTGGATTTATTCCCACAATCAAGCCCACTTAGCTTGCTACCCCATTTGCAAAACCTTAGCAAGTATTGTGCCTCATGAACCATTCAAGTAGATATCCCTTGACTCTTTTTGAATTTAAGTATGGGGGTTTACGCAGTGCATTATATTTACTCGGAACCTAGCTCGGTGGTATCTAAATGGAGAATTTTGGGAGCTACCGTTGTATCTTGGTATCCTGGTGTTGTGAGTGTAGATATGTATGCATGTAGTGTAAATCGTAGTTATCAAGTTTGCTGGTATTGGGTAAAAAAATTCGAAAATATATTTATTTTGATACTATATCGATTTGTCTAATTGATTTATATGTTTTTTAATATATATATTATATATATATTAATTTTTTATAATTATGTTTTTATTAATTTTATATTAAAAATGGCAGTTGAATAGTAGAATGTTTCTCATAAAAAATGAAACATAATATTTTTTATATTAAAAAATGCAGTGAAATAATGGTGAGTTTTGTATTAAAAAATATAAATCTTTTTATTTAAAAATATTGTAGAGAAAAATAAATGTTTATATAAAATAGAAAATATAAAAATTTATTTTTTTATTTTTGTTGAATGACAATAATTACTATAGTTATTATGTTCAGTGGAAAATAGAACATTAGTTTTAGGGAATTCAATTAGAGGGTTTTTTTTTGTTATCAGCACAAAGGATAACAACAGATATGTTGTTAAATAAATTTGGATCCATAAAGAATAATGGTTGAGACAAAAATTTCCCCGTATGTGGAGATCACATTAAGCCTACTTTAAATATCCAATGTCTCATTTTGTACATTAAATTTCAGATTTCAGATTTCGTTATTTATGTTATTAGATTTTATTTACATGTTTGTTCACCTTGTAATACTAATCAATTGGATGTATTTTGTCCTTCATTTTTTTGGATTATCTTATATAGACAAGCACGGTGAATGTTAGAGATAAGTAAACAAGAGTATCCTTATGAGAGAAAGACTTGATAAATTTAAGATTTAATGATTTTTTTTTTTATCATTTTATACCAATATTCAAGGTGAGTGTTGGAGATAAGTAAACAAGAGTATTCTCATGAGAAAAAGACTTAATGTATTTTCTTTCCAATTTTCAATATAATCATTAAGTTCAGTTTTTTGAAAAGTTTCAAAATAACATGTTAATCATTTGAAGATATATATTCCTTAAATTTTTCACACTCACTTTTTGATACACAATTCTTTTCCTTATCCAAATCAAACTCGAATCCAAATTTGGTAAGGTGAAATGTTCAACCCACACTATAAAAACCAAATTAAGGCACAATCTTAATTATATTGTAAAAAATGTAATATAATGAAGGTATATTATTGTATTAATAGATTGTAATAATGTTTAAATATATGGTTCTTAGAATGATATTTATAATAATAATAAATATTATTTTCTAGAAAATAACTTAACTTTTTTTATTATTTATAATTTAATATATTTATATACATATTTATTGTATTTGTTTTATCTATCAATCTTATATTTATATGTTTAATATGTACACAAAGTTCTTCTATGTATTCAAGATGTTTTCATGAAAATAGTGAAGCATTAACTTTGGCTGCCCGCCACAAATATTTTTGATTTTTTAGGACTCCGGACTCCAATATGATTTTGTCTTCACATTCACTTTCTTCAACACTCATATTCACATAAACATTATATTTGGTTGACTCACCTCATTTCCTTTCCTTTTACTTTATATCACGCAATATTTTGACCATTATCTTTACTTTATCTCACGCAATATTTTGACCATTTTAATAACTCCATTACGTTCACAACTTAATAGTCTTTCATAAAATAATAACTTTAGATTTTTTTGGGCATCACTTCAGCCATCAAAAGAACAACATTTCCACTATAGAAATTACTAGCTTAGCCATTTCACTAAATCTGCCTTTTGATTCAAGCATAATGGACACTTGTATCATGTTAAAATCTATAATCATGTTGTAAATTATGCTTTTCCCATTCAACCTTAAATCCACCTCAGAATTCGACCCTTGAAACTATCAGACTATTCCATTCTGTTCAACCTCTTTCTGCCTCTTGAATTTAGGCCACCACCGGTTCAAACTCAGAACTTGCCATTGAAATAGAAGCTCACATGAATTGGATTTATGAAATTAAGAAATCCACTTTACCTTTGAAAACAGAAATACCAAGATAATTTTCTTTTTATATAAATCAACTAAATTTTAACATCTTCTTCTTCTTACTATAATGAATTGAAGATATATACACTTTAAGAAACATCTAACAGTATTGTTAACCATGGAGATTTATCTCTACATTAACAAAAAAAATTAACTTGTAAATCATCTATGTCACAATACAATTGTTTATCAATAAAACGTGAACGATATGACAAAAAAAGTTGTGTTATCCATGCCTAGCAAGTTGGAAGGAGAGATTCACATTTTAGTTGATTATTTCATAATTCATCATAAAAAAATTATAACCAGTACATATAAATTAAGCAAGTGTTGTAATACAAATAATTCCTTGCCGTTCAAGTTACAAACTATGTTATCCGAAAAGTTGCCCAAAAATTATAACCTACCTTGCTCAATGGTAAATTAATAGTGGTCAATAGGAAAATTGAATATTGCAGTCTTGCATTGATAGGTACTAATAAATAACAATTTGAAGTGGATATATATATTTTTTTGAATTACACAAATTTACCCACTGTTAACTATCCAAATCACTATTACCGATTTCCCATTAACCATTACATAGAATGTTCATTAATACTTAAAGTAACCTTAGTAGAGGGTAGCAAATTGCATAAAAATTAACAACTGATTTTGTAGTATATTAACATAAAATGTATGATGTAAACTTGCATCTATTTCATGATTCATTTAACCAAATTAATTAATCACATACTTCATATTATAAATATAACATCATGAAAGGAATCAACATCTTCAAACTAAGACAATAAGCAATCACATCATTGAATACCGATAGTCTCGAAACCTTATAGGGTGAAAAACAACAATGATCCACAATGGATTTTGGATAGACTCCTAAGTCTAATTGTTCCTCACAGAGGAAAAATGAAAGTCAAAGGAAGTTCATGGAAACACCCCCATGGTAGATATCTTTTCATTCTGAATCCACTGCAAGTTGAATGGGCTAAAATGGACTTAGGGTGCAGAATTTATCGCAGAAAGAAGATGTCCTGTTTATTTGGAAAAAGAGGCAAGAACCCCTAAAAATGGAAAAAAGCCCTTAAAAAGGGAAATCACATTAGAAATAGGCAAAGATCGGATTCAAGCGAAGGCAGAGGAAATTCTAATCCGTCGATTTGCTCAATCAAATCGAAGGTAGACACACATGCGATATTGGAACCATGGAATTGACGATTACGATCATGCAATACATCGATCACTGATGATCGATCGACAAATCGGAATTGGCAATGCCATATGGAAAGACCCCAAGACTTTGCGATATCGATTGCGACAAGTCGCATTGCAATATCACATCAGAGCAGTACAATGCAGCGGGGCTGATATACATATGACTTGCAATAGCCGGACTCAATGGATTCTATAAGCGTAGTTTATAAAATTTGAAATCTGGAAAAAGAGATTTCCTTGTGTATTTACGCCTTTCCACTATATAACTAGAATACAAAGGAAAATTCCTGAAAGTGACAAAACCGGACCCGGAGGGGAAATAGAGGCTCGATATATATAATTTGACTTCCGTAAAGGCAGATTTCAGGTGGGCCTCGCGCAGAAAATGGTTTCGGGCTAACTTTGCCTAATCCCACACAATGAATGACACATGGCTTGGCGAAGGAACAAGGAAACCACATTTTCGGGCAGGTAACCTCTGTATCCTTAAGCCGCCCAAAATTGAATGAGGATCATTGGATCAGAGATCCCGTAAATCGATGGTGGAGCTGTGAAAGTGGCCCAAGGCTGGCCCGATGTGTTTATAAGGTGGATGCGATAATATTTGAAGTTCGATAAAAACGATTTTAATGGGTTTTTCATTCTTTTCCCATGTATTTTGGATTTCGACCAATACACTAATGCAATGCGATATAATGCCTAATGGCAGACTTGAGAGCGATGTTAGGGGCGGTTGAAGGGAATTTCACGTTCGATAGTGTATTTCCTATAAATATTTGTGTAATGAAATTTTCTCCAATTTTTGAGTTTTTACCTATGAAACAGCCCTGATCCCTTGTAACAGCTCCTTTTCGTCATTCGAAGCTACAAGCAGGCATTTTGGCAGATGATGAGGCATTTGAAAGCCACATAGCTAGATGGCCAACAGAACAGATAGCACAAAGAAGCCACAGAGCCGCAGGGGAATGATTGAATGTAGGGAAATGGCTAGGGACGCTGAAAAGCTGGGCAAATGCCTCAAAGGAGCCTGGAGAGCTCGATAGAGGGTAGGCAGAGCGAGCTAAATGCTAAAAGCAGTTGAAGAGCTAAGAGAGCAGCCGAGGGAGTCACTTGGAGGTCAAGTGAAAAGCTAGAGAGTTGCAGAGACTGAAGAAGCTAGAGTTGAAGAGCCAGAGCCAAAGCTAGAGCCGAAGAGCCAGAGCCAGAACCGAGAGCCAGAGCCAACAACCAGATCCAGGAGCTAGAGCTAGATCCGGGAGCCAGAGTGAGAGCCAAGATCTTCAAGAGCCAGGGATAAAATGGTAGCTAAGCCCATTATTTCTGTGCAAAATAGTGGAGTTGAGGTAAGAGCTTGTAAAAAGGACTTTTCCATAATCCCAGAGAGCCTAGTCAAGTTGACTAGAGCTCACGGAGACGTAGCCCAACAGTTTTGGGTGAAATCCTAATTAAATTTTTTGTTCTGTGTGTTGTGTTTCATTATTGCATTGTTTACTGTTATACATGTTGTATCAGAATAACAACAGAATGTTAAAAGCACATAAATAGTTCTAAACAGACATAAGCATACACCTTTATTTTCAAGCATATTATTAATTCCGCATTGGTTAATCAATAAGACTTGGGAACATTTAAGCTTTGAAAGTGGGAGATGTCCTTGTACCTTAGACAAGGAGCCTAAGAGCCCCATTTTCAAATCAGATGGTATCAGAGAAAAGTTTGATTAAACCCACCTTCAAAGAAGGTTATATCAGAATGCTTGATTGATAGAGCAAAGATTGTTTGCCTGAAAGGTGTTAAACAGTCAGAGGTTGATTGTATGCTTGTTTACAAACTGACTCTTGTCTGAGTTTGCAGAGGTGAAGAGAAAGTATTGATAACTCCGTCCAAGAAGGGCAAGAAGGAAGAAGGGCTGAAGGAATTATTCTATCCCAAAGGACCTCAGAGGAATCCTTGGAGCATAAGAGGTTTGTTGCAAAAGGTTGTTGTATAAGCTCTTTATTAATATTGTTTGAAGTTCTTTGTTCGTTAGAATAATGACAACTTCTACAATTGAGTCCTTGAGTTCTTCTTTCCTCATCACAAGACTCTTTGATGAAGATATGAAGCAAGACTTTTCCACCATGATGGATATGATGAGAGAAATGTATGAGCATGGAAGGGAGAGAAGCATACTTAGAGAGCACTTGAATTCCATGAAGGAAGAGAAGCAGTTGCTTCCTAACAAATTGCAGGAAATGGAGAGGCAACTTGATATTGCAAATATGAACTTGAAAAGGATGCATGAGTTGGAGACACAACTCTTTGTTGCCCACGAAACCTTAGTGAAGTATCATCTTGAAAAGGAGGTAAGCCATTCCAGTTTGTCTTCAATTTCCTCTGAGAATGCTTATATTGGTTCTTTTGAAAAACATACTTGAGGCATAGGTTCAAAGCTAATGTCCAAGATGGGCTATGAAGGAAAGGGCTTGGGAAAGCATGCACAAAGTATTGTTGAGCCAATAATGGTTGAGGAAAGGCCTAAGTATTTGGGTCTTGGCTATGGACAGTCTTATGGAAAGTGTTTCAAAGCTGCCATGAAGGCCATTGAAATAGCTCCAAGAAGGGTTTGCATTGTAGAGTGTGAAGACTGTATTCAAGATGAATGCAATGGATTGAAACATCATTTGTAGGATGTAAGTGTTCAAAAGCACACACTTGAACCAGAGAGTTGTGGAAACTTTGACAACCTTGAAGAGAGTGATGATGTTGCAAAGGGAGCCACTTCTTCATTTGATTCACCTCCACATGGAGGCAATAAAGCTGAGAGAGGTAGGTGTAAATCTGGTTCTAACATTTTCCTTTTGATTGTGTGAAACATGATAAATTTCCACATAGAGATGGGAAAAAAATTGTTTGTTCCTTTTGTGGTTTACATAACCATAATGTTTCTAGATATTGGAAGAGAATGGCCACATACAGGAAGCTTTTGAAGGAAAAGAAGCAAGAACCCAAAGGTCCATTGGACAAGGAAAAGCATGCCATCAAGAGGATGCACATGCAGTGCACTTACTCCCATAAGCAAGGACATCTTACTGCCAAATGTTGGACTTTGAATCTAGCAATGCTTCCACAAAAGTTGAAGAAAGTGGAAAGAGAAGATGGCAGAAATGGAAAGGAAGATTCCATGGATGATGTGTCTCAAGATGATTCACATGATGATGTTGATGTGTAGACAAAGGTAGTACCTTTGAAAAGGATTGGTAAGAAACGGTTAGAGTTCATATCCAATTAAGATTGCATGTCTATTGATGTATGTACATTTTATTTCATTTCAACTTCGAAAGTACAGTGTGCTTAAGTGAAAGTTGAAGGATGAAATGCATGCATGAGCGTGAGATGCATGAACACATGGATGTTGATGATTTCATTGTTTTTGAACATGTATGTGTAATTAACTTGCAAGGTTGATTGCTTTGAAATACATGTGATGCCATGTTGACTTGGAGAAGTTAGCTTCGTCTCCAAATGGAGATAATGATGAAGTGTTTCATCTTTTGAAAAAGAGTCCTAATGGTCTTTTTCTACATGCTTGACTTGAAGGGTCATTCATTTAAAGGCATGTTTTTTGGGCTTGTCATCTAGTCCATTATTTGTGTGTAAATGAAAGACATGGAGGTGTTAACAAGCTGTGAAATCTGTTTCTTCTATTGAAGCAAGAGTTTAGGCCATCTAGTTGTTGTCTGTATTTCTTTTGTTGTTAGCAGTTGTTATCGATAGCTTGTCAAATAGATACAAATGAAAGTTTCTTGGAGCAAGTATACTTCACATTTGTTTGAGCCACCTTGGATCAATGATCAAGGGAAAGAAGGTCAAACCACCTTCTATGACCAGCTCAACAGAAGTTCTACAGGAAGGCAAGGAGGAAGACAGTTCTTCCCAGGAGGACCAACCCATTCAGGAAGGGAAGTGGTTAGAGACTTTGGTTTAGGGGCTCTATGCAAGGCAAGTGTGCGAAGGCTGAAAGAAGAAGGTGTTGTTACTCTCAAGTACTGTTCAGATCAGTATATCAGGCTTTTGGAGACCAAAAGTTCTCTCAGTGGAGAGGCATGATCCAAAATGGATTTTGGATAGGCTCCTAAGTCTAAGTGTTCCTCATAGAGGAAAAATGAAAGTCCAAGGAATTTCCTAGAAATAGCCCCATCCGAGATATCTTTTCATTATGAATCTACTGCAAGTTGAATGGGATAAAATGGACTTAGGGTGCAGAAGTTATCGCAGAAATAATATGCCCTGTTTCTTTGGAAAAGAGGCAAAAACCCCTAAAAATGGAAAAAAACCCTTAAAAAGGGAAATCACATAGGAAAAAGGCAAAGGCCAAATTTAAGAGGAGGCGGATAAAATTCCAATCAACCGATCCAATCGATCGGATCGAAGGCAGACACACATGTGATGTCAGAACCATGGAATCATCGATTGTGATTGTGTGATACCCCAATCGCTGATGATCGATCGACGAAATAGCATCGGCGATGCCATATGGAAAGACCCCGGGACTTTGCGATATGCGATTGCGAAAAGTCACATTGCAATATCGCGTTGGAGCAGTACAATGGAGCGGGGTGGAGATACATATGACTTGTGATAGCTAGACCCGATGGATTCTATAAGCGCAATTTAAATCCGGAAAAATGGATTTTCCTGTGGATTTATGCATTTTCGCTATATAACCAGAATACAAAGGAAAATGCCTGAAAGCATTAAAACTGGACTTGAAGCGGAAATAAAGGCACGATCTATATAATTTGAGTTCCGTAAAGGTGGATTTCAGGTGGGCCTCAAGCGGAAAATGGTTTTGGTTTGGCTCCACTCGATCCCACACAATGAACGACGCGTGGCTTGGCAGAGGAATAGGGAAACCACCTTTTCGGGTGAGTAACCTTTGCATCCTTAAGCTGCCCAAAATTAAATGAGGACCATTGGATCAGAGATCCCGTAGATCGACGGTGGAGCTATGAAAGTGGCCCAAGGCGAACTCGATGTGTTTATAGGGTGGATGCGATAATATTTGAAGTTTGATAAAAAGGATTTTAATGGGCTTTTCATCATTTTCCTGTGTATTTGGGATTTTTACCAATACACTAATGTGATGTGACATAACACCTAATGGCAGACCCGATAGGGATTTTAGGGGTGATTTAAGGAAATTTCAAGTCCAGATTTCATGTCCGACAATGTATTTACCAGAAATCTCTTTGTAATGAAATTTTCTCCAGCTTTTGGGTTTTTGCCTATGAAACGGCCTTGATCCCTTGTAACATCTCCTTTCCATCATTCCAAGCTATAAGAAGGCATTTTGGCAGACAATGAGGAGTTTGAAAGCCACAGAGCCACAGAGCCAGATGGCTAGTCGAACAGATAACATAGAGAAGCCACAAAGCCGCATGGGAATGATTGAATATAGGGAAATGACTGGGGAAGATGAAAAGTAGGGAAAATGCCTCAAAGGAGCCCATAAAGCTTGATAGAGGGTAGGCATAGCGAGTTGAGTGATGAAGGCAGTTGCAAAGCCAAGAGAGCGGCCAAGGGAGTCACTTGGAGGCCAAGTGAAAAGCCAGAGAGCTGCAGAGAGCCAAAGAGGCCAGAGCTGAAGAGCCAAAGCCAGAGCTGAAGAGCCAAAGATAGAGCCAAGAGCTAGAGCCAAGAGCCAGAGCCAAAGCTAGAGTTGAAGAGCCAGAGATAGAGCCAAGAGCTAAAGCTAAGAGCCGGAGCCAAGAGCCAGAGCGAGAGCCGGGAGCCAGAGCGAGAGCCAGAATGTCGAGAGCTTCAAGAGCCAGGGATAAAATGGTATATAAGCTCATTGTTTCTATGTAAAACAGTGGAGTTGAGCTAAGGGCTTGTAAAAAAGACTTTGCCATAATCCCAGAGAGCCTAGTTGAGTTGACTAGAGCTCATAGAGATGTGGCCTAAGAGTTTTGTGTGAACTCCTTTTTAAATTGTTGTTCTGTGTGTTGTGTTTTATTGCTGCATTGTTTTCTATTATACATGTTGTATCAGCATTACAAGAATATTAAAAGCACATAAAAAGTTCTAAACAGACATAATCATACACCTTTATATTCAAGCACATTATCGCATTGGTTAATAAATAAGACTTGGGAACATTTAAGCTTTGAAAGTGGGAGAGGTCCTTGTAAGTTAGACAAGGAGCCTAAGTGCCCCATTTTCAAATCAAATGAATGTTTAATTTTATTATTAAATGCTCATGAGAGTGGTCACTCCTCACTCAACAGATTATAAGGGAGTCCGTCACTTAATTATTGTCATAAAATATTATAGGAAAATATAATTTAAATCAAACATATCTAGCTAAAATCTATTACATCATCATGATATCATTTACTCACAAATATCCTGCAACTCACACTCATCTCCGTGGACCATTAATTCTTTACCTCCCAAAATATTAAACATAATTTATCCTTTACACAATGTCACAATCTATTCGCTCCATTGTTATCATCAACAAACTTCGACATTATGATTACTTAAAGTACTATCTATACTAGTAGTGCTTCACTATCTATTCATGTACATTCATGAAATGCAAACAAAATAGTTTGATATGTTTCCTTTAACAACACTGCATATGCATTCGCTGTAAGTGTATAACCATCAATGCATGTCCATAAACTAAGACCACATTAATTAATTTTCCCCTCAAATAAGCAGACATTATTGCAAGAAAAATCTCTACAACTATCTAGAAATTCCTTCAAAGGAAACTAACACATCAGTTACAATATACTTTTGGTGCAAGCAAATATCTAGAGAAAGTTAACACAACATTTTTTTCTCCTATTCATGCAAATGCATACACTTTCTAAAAGAATCTTCCTAACAGAATAATTAACGCAATAGAGCATGCAAACACATGTTTCCTTTTACAGAAAACATACTGCAATAAGTCATGAAAAAACATGTTTTCTTATCCATAAAACTAATGATATAAATCATAGGAAACATAATATATATATATATTCCATGGAAACCAACACATTACTATGCTTTTTGTGCATATAAATTCATCTTCTTTCCTACATAATATTTTCCAATGTAAGCTAACATTACATTCTATATTTTCTTGCATACAAATGCATATCTTTTCTAAATGAAAGCTAATACAAATCTTGCATGCATATGAATGATCCTAGTCTAAAAGAAATTAACATAATAATTATGATAGCATAAAAATGACCACAAAATTTTTCTAAAGGAATATAGCTCAATAGTTCTTCTATCCATGCAAAGGACATATCTCTATAACATAATTATTATTATTTGTGTGTGCAAGATCTTATCATAATACCCCTATTTCAATGTATACAACACATGTCCCTCCTTTAAGAGGGTAGAGATATTTATGTTATATATGGGAATGCTTTTCCTTTTAAAACAAAATTGATGCAATTAAATATTGTTCATATGGTTGTTATGTGGACAAGAGTGATCTCCCTATACTTCAAAGAAACCTAGTAACAAACACACAATAATTGTTACCTTTCTCAAAGTCTTGATCATTTGAAAGAAAATATAATGAATGGGGCCTCTTACCAGTTTAGGAAATTGATTGATAAAGTCCCTAAAATCTTTTGATCACTCACTCTTTTATGCTCTAAATGTCTTCTCGTTGCTCCTAACAGCTTCTATACAATGTCCTAAAAAATATATGAAAATAAAGAGACAAACAAGAGGCCAAATCATACAAGATATATTCAAAGAGATAAATGAACTAATTAACCAATTATACATGCGAACTGATCAATTATACAAACAAAACTCATGTATGTGATCAAGGAATCCTACAAATTAAATCAATGAAGGTGCAATTGAGAAAGAACAATTTCTTATATTCATAAAACTAGAGAAAAACCTTACAACCATGTAACCTTGAGGCAACAATCTGCTTCTTCAATCCCCTTCTTCAATCTCCAAACCTCTCCCTTGCATGAAAATCCTTCCAACCTAATATCAACATCATAAACATACTTCCAAGAGTCCTCTCCCAATCCTTAGACCTGTAATGGCTTTCTAGGCCAAGAATTGGAAGTTATCGATCCATTCTCCAACATATGAGATCAACTATTAGTGGGATAGACGTTGCATGTTAGGTCCCTATACTACTAGTGTAACCCCTTATTGTTATTAGTACAACCCCCTTATTGTGCCCATGTAGTCTACATATTGTTATTATTGTGCCCCATAGAAGCCCACTATTGTTACTATTGTGCCCTTACATTATTATTGTTATGTTGGCTCTGATTATATTATGACCCCTTAGACTCCTATATATAGAAAGGAGGTATTGTCATTTGTATCATCCAAGAATTGTTCATTTGTGTAATGTAAATGAGGGTGCCCCCTCAAAGAGGCTTATTTATAAGGCGTTGATCTATCTTTTCTATCTTTTTGTGAGCTATTTTCATAACATTTGGTATCAGAACTTTTGATTCTAGGGTTTCTTTGCTCCAAACAAGTCATCATGGAATTGTGGCTATAAATATTTTTATGCGACGTTTTAGAAGCTAAAAAAAAAAACCCATTTGAGACGAAGTCTTGTTGAACCTTGGGTCCAAACTTCAGGTCTTGGCTTGCTATTTTTTTGGTGATATGATCTGAGGAAGTTAGGGTTTTTGCAAGATCCAGAAGTTCATCTAAAATAGGTCATCGTGGAAGTTTCACTATAACTTGTTCGGTACAATGTTTCAGAATCTAAAAAAAACCCATTTGAGAAGAAAGCGGTCTAAACCTCTGGTCTGAATTTCAGATATTGTCTCACTATATTTTAGGTTATATGGTTTGAGGAATTTAGGGTTTTGTACACTCCCGAATTACATCTTAAACAAGTGACCTTCGAAAAATCGTCATAACATTCTCTCTAAGCATCAGATTGACATTTCATTAGAAGTTACAGAAAGAGAACGGACTATAGTTTCCTTTTTAAAATTTTCAGATCTGAAGGTGAAAATAATGACATGTGGCACTTCATACATGTTCGCTCTTCTGAAAAGGAATATAATTAAGTCATATTGGGAGATTGTACATAGTCCTTTTTTGGAGAATCCAATTTCGATAAGACTCGTGGCATTAGAAAGAGGACATAGAGGGCTACTGCAAGTAAAAATTTTAGAACTGAAAAATATGAAATTATAGAGTTATAGTCGTTGGGACTTCGAACTCCTAAAATCAAGAAAAGGCAATATGAGGAAGTTTGATGACAAGGATTTGGTAAATTGTATACTATAGATGGAGCAATATTTTGATCTACATGAGGTTCAACTGTTACAAAAGGTACATATTTCATCTTTATATTTAGAACCAAATCAATTTTTATGGTATAAATGGATTTGTTCTCGTAAAGCACTTGTCACTTGGTCAATTTTCACAGAAGTAATGATAGCACATTATGAGGATACAAAGAGTAACACATTATTTAACCAATTGAGAAATCTCGAACAAAAGGGTTCAATGGCAAAGCACATTGAGGACTTTAAAAAAATGAATATAAGGGTAAATAATATTCAAGAGAAGCAGAGGATTGATGTCTTCATAGGGACTTTAAAGCATAACATTCAACACGAGGTTCGTCTTTGGGAACCTAATTCATTGGAGAAGGCATCCAGGTTCGCATGAAAAATTGAAAGCGAAATTATGGAAACAAGGAATCCCACCACTCACAACTATAATTACGGAAGTGTTTTTTCTCCTAGCCTTCCACAACCTACAAGGTTTACATGACAATAGTTGGAATAAAAAAGAGAAAAAATGCTTTGTTACAATTGTGATACCAAATACACTAAAGGTCATAAGTGTGTTGATAAGAAATTATTTTACATATATTATGAAGAGGAGGAAGAAAATGATTAAGAAACATCAAAAGAAGAGGATATACACCAGGAACCAACCCCAAAGAAATAAGAAATGAATCCGACCATATCTTGTAAAGCATTGGCAAGAATTACCACTCCTCAAACTAGCAAGATAGAAGAACATATCAAGAAGAAAAAGGTTCAAGAACTGAAAGATCACATCGAGAAAGAAGAAATGAATCTGACCATATCTTGTAATGCATTGGGTAGAATTATCACTCCTCAAACTATCAAGATAGAATGACATATGAAGAAGAAAAATATTCAAGAAGTGAAAGATCACATCGAGCATCAAGAAATGAATCGAACCATATCTTGTAATGCATTGGAAGAAATTATGACTCCTCAAACTCTCATGATAGAAGGACATATCAAGAAGAAAAAGACTCAAGAAGTGAAATATCACATCAAGCATCAACAACAAGTTCTCCAACTTTTAAAGGATAACGCCACTTTGGTGCATAATCGAATGAAACAACAGGAAAATCAACATCACAATGAAAGAAGTTTTGATGTAGGTGATTGTTTATTTTTACGGCTACATCTCAAGCAAGCTATTTATGAGAAGGAAATGTTGGAAATACTACATGCACTTAAGAAATGATGACCTTACCTAATGGGAAGACACTTCAAGGTAAAAATGGATCAAGATAGTCTTCAATATTTTTTAGAACAAATATTATCTTTAGAAGAACAAAAAAAATGGGTCACAAATTTGTTGGATTATGACTTTGAAATCATCTACAAAAAAGGGAAGCAAAATGTTGTCGTGAATGCGCTCTCAAGAAAGGATGAGGATGTGGAAGCATTATTTTGTGTTATTACTATTATCCAACCAGATTGGATAAACGAAGCAAGGGATAAATGGAAGAAGGATGAAGAAGTGTGGCCACTCATTCAAAAGTTGTAGAAGATCCCAGTTCAAACAATATTGCCGAAACTTGATGATGAAGTAAAAATCATATTAGAACCTGGAGCAGTGAAAAAAAAATGAACTCGAAAGCTATGAAATCGATCAATTTCAGAGTATCTCATCAAGTGGAAGAACTTACCCACTGAAGGCTCCACATGGGAGGACAAGAATTTTATACAAAAGCATCAAGAGCTACTCAATAGTTGAGGACAACACTTTTTGAAGGAGAGGGGCATGTTAGGTCCCTATACTACTAGTGTAACCCCTTATTGTTATTAGTACAACCCCCTTATTGTGCCCATGTAGTCCCCATATTGTTATTATTGTGCCCCATAGAAGCCCACTATTGTTGTTATTGTGACCTTACATTATTATTGTTATGTCATCTCTGATTATATTATGACCCCTTAGACTCCTATATATAGAAAGGAGGTCTTCTCATTTGTATCATCCAAGAATTGTTCATTTGTGTAACATAAAGGAGGTTGTCCCCTCGAAGAGGCTTATTTCTAAGGCATTGATCTATCTTTTCTATCTTTTTGTGAGCTTTTTTCATAACATTCCATAAAGGAAGGGGATTTACTTCATGATGAGAGGGATCAACACTGAATAGGCACTCATTCGAATCTTGTTGGTTGGGATAGATGCTACCAACAATGCTTCTAGGATTTAATTTTTAATTTTATGAACTTCAAGTCATGTTCATAAGTCATAGTGGAAGACAGTTTGTACTTATGCACAGATAATAATGGTCTTCTTGCATATGCATAGGAATAAGCTAGGTAACTGTGAACATAGCCAAAATTAGGCTTTTGTATCATAAGATCTAGAAGTTCGACTTTCGTTGGGATAATTTAGTTTCAAAATTTACAAGGTAATGCTCTGGAACATATGTGTGGATAACAAGAGATCCAAACTGATGGTCATTTGCATAATGGGACAAAATTACATGTAACAATGCTTCTCCATATGTTTTCTTTTCAAATAAAATGATTATTCATTTATGCAAATAACACATACTTATTTTCAAGAACGCAACATAGTCTTTCTATATTTTATGTAAAAAGTTCTCATGATTTTGTTTCCAAGAAAACATCATCATTAATGCTTCTTTTTTGCTTAAGAACTAGGAAATAATTTTTAAAATGATAACAAAGTTAACCTTTTTATATGCACTAAACCATGTAATTAAATCAAACTATCCACTATGCAACACACAAATAACCTATATTTTGTTACCCATGAGAACATGTAACTTTTGCAAATTCTCACAAAGAATTGACACAATTTAATTATCTTTCATGCAAAAGAAAAAAATATTATTTAATTGGTTATCTCTTATGCATGAGAATCCATGATCTCTTACTCGTGAGAATCTTTTGAAACATTTTCAATGAATTTATTAAATATCTAAATTTTACCACCAACATAACACACCATGGAAATCTTTTAACATAATTGGTTATCTCTTATGCATGAGAATCCTTGGAAATATTTTCCATGGATTTATTAAATAACTCAACCTTACCATCAACATAACATGCCATGGAAATCTTTTATCATAACTGAATACCAAACAACATATTCTTTTTCAAATGATAAAAAAATAATTATCTATATTTACATGCAATACAAATTCTTACACAAAGAATACTTGCATAATAGTTGTCTTTTTATACATAAAAATATAATTTTTAATACATAGTTGATTTCTGGAAATACTTTCAAGAATTGATCTAAAAGATTCAAATAAAATATTTTTTTTGTCCCTAGAAAACTTTTATATCATCTTTTATAATTTATGTATATATATAGGTATGTTTTCCTCTGACAAATATAGTGTAGAGAAACAATGAAAATGCTAATAACATATTCATAGCTTTCCACATCAATTGTTTTATGTGTAAATTTCTCAAACATTTTTTCCAGAAACATAATATTATTAAAATTCTCTGCATGCAAAATGTAATAACTTATATTTTCTCTTTTTAAACAAATGTAATAATTTATCTTTTCAAAAAACACACAAATACTCATATATTTTTCCACATTATGTGTATATATTATATATATTTTCTAAAAAATATATCAAAAAATACCCAATTAAACACATACATTTTCCTTCAAGAAAATGGAAAGTTACTTATCCTAACAGTTGTTACAGTCTATTATCCCATCCACAAATGACTCCATGGAAAGAATGTGAATGGTCTGTTTCTCTTTACATATATTCTGCAAGTTTGAAGCATGATTTTGTAGGACTTTATTCAACGATGTTACCTTAAAACCAGCGAGGCCTAGCAAAGATTCAGATCATGCAACCCTGTCTCGCAAGTCGATTATGCAGAAACGGTATAAACAGAGCGTGGAATGAAACACGTTTCTCATGGCTCTGTGGGTCTTTGAATTATTATCCTACTGTGTTACACATTGCACTAAGGAAAGAACCCAGTGAAAAAAGCCAAATCCCACTCCCTTTTTTGGTAAAAATATTCTAAGTTCTATTCCATAACGAACTTCCTCCTTATAATTAAACCCTGCAATAGAATAGATCTCTAATAGATTAGAAATGACAAATTCATTATCAAGAACCCATAATCAAGAGAGATGGAAATTTATTTATTTATTTACCAATTAATATTTCTTGCTATCAAGGGTTTCATCAACATTAAACCTGGTAACTTAAGACGGTAATTAATAATGTTTCATGATCGAAGGAATATTATAAATTCCTTACTCTAAAATAAGGACTTACACAAGGGCCCTTTATCTCTAACATAAGGACTTACATAAGGTCCTTTTATGTGAGTATCAAAAGATAGATGTCATGTTAGGAAATAAAGAGAAAAATATGTTTTATATATTTTTTATTATTAAGAGGTTAGAATCATTTAAACTGATCTATCATGTTAGGTGTAAAATTTCTATTTGGATTGTATAGTTTGAGAAAAAATTAAGACTTATTAGCATTTGAGGGATTTGATATCTTTGATTGTATAGTATATCCAATGTTAAGGATATCTAGATATATGCTTGAAATGTGGCAACAAGAATATTTCAATTTAAATTTGTCTTTTTATTAAAATTGAGAATTCAAATTCAAATTTAGTCTCATCAACTGCTTGAAAAATAATTAATTAATTGATCTTGAGTTAATTAGTAGGAGAAATTCAAGCTAGAAGTCTTTGTGAAGTCACGCAACAGTTATCCTTTTGATTGAGGAAGTTATCGCTTAATTAAGGAGATAAGGAGGAGTTGTATTTGATTTGTTATTAGTTAGATAAGTTAACTGAGTTAAGTCCAGTTAAATTAGTTCCAAACAGTTTGAGGAACTAATTGTGAGTTCAGTCAGTTAATGCATGCATGCATGAAACTAGTGTATACTAGATAACTGAACATTCTCTCTTAAATAACCCATGCATGTCAGTTCAGACAAAGACCCAGTTGAGATTAAGGGCAGTGACAGTGTACTATCAATTGGGAGAATTTTCCTATCAGAAAATCTCTTGCATGCAGAAGGAGTTCATTCCTTGATATTTGCACAGTTTATATTGTGTTGGAGCAGTGTGTGAAATCAATGTCACAAAAGGTTTACAACTGGAGCACCCAGGGAAAACTGTACAAGGAACTAGGAGGCTTGAAGGACAGAGGACAAGGCATATGAGTTGCCTATTCTGTCTATGAGCAACAGTGAGGGATTGTACTAAGAGCTGGACAGCTGTGAGAGCTAAAGCTTTGTGTAATCCTGAGATTTTTCCACTTGTATGATAATACAGATAGTAGGGTTTTTAGCTGAGGCTTTCCCTGCGTATTCTTCTGTGTTTCATGTGTATTGATTCTTCTTCTCTGTTATATGTATTCTGTTTGATCTTGCTCAAATCGATTAAGATTCCGCAAGTTTGATTGTAGAAGAAGATCAAGTATTTTTCTTTACTTATATTGCATAATGAGGTCAATATACAGTGATAATTTATACATGGTATCAGAGAAAAGGTGATCAGAGTTGTGAACAATATACTGAGAAGGGAAATTCGATGTTTGAAGTTCTTGAGTGCAGGTACAAAATCGAATTCTTATCACACCTCAAATTTCACCAATGGTGTTCAATGGAATGAGACTTGAGTATGCTCTAGATGGCAGCTCGAATTACATAGCCTGGAAGGATCACATGGAAGCAGTATTAGAAGACAATGGTTTGAAGGATTTCATTGATCAAGAAATCCCCAAGCCAACTGCAGCTAATTCACAAGAATTGGTTGAATGGAAGAAGTGTGTGGCAAAAGTGAGAAGGATTCTTCTGGAGGGATTTCGAGACCATATTGTCTCGAGTCTCCATGGGAAGGAGACTCCATTTTCAATGTGGAAGACATTGAAGGACCTATATCAGAATAGTAGTGACCAGAGGAAACTAGCGCTCAAGGATAAGATTCAGAAAATCAAGTGTGAGAACGGCGACACTATTTCTACATATCTGAACAAGCTCACCACCTATAGAGATGAGCTTGGTAGTGTGGGAATAATGACAGTCGATGATGATATGGTGAGCCTTGCTCTCCTCAGTCTTCCAAAGAGTTGAAATAGCTACCAAGACTCAGTGAATGGAAGAGAGAAACTGTCAAATTGAGAATGATTGTGGTCAGATCTGATGTAAGAGGAGATCAAGAGGGGCACAAGAGATGGTTCTTCATGTAGGCATACTCATGAATAAAATATAGCCTTAACAAGTACGTTAAGTAAAGGGAAAGCGAAGGCTTCCCATTTCAAATCGAATTCTTCTCATGGTGGGAAGAAGATTGACAAATCTAAAATGAGATTCTTTAATTGTCATGATGTGGGCCATTGTGCAACTAATTGTCCATTGAAGAGATCTAAGAAGGGACCCTTGAAAGGATAAGAAGGCGAGGGACTATCCTCTCAGTTTGAATTGGATTTTAACCTCATCGCATGCATGGTTTCAATGATGGTGGGTTGTGTTTGGTATCTGGACAATGGAGACTCATTCCACATGATTGGCTATAAACTTTTATTCAGTACCTTGGAGGAGAAAGACCTCAAGATGCGCATAGAGATCAATGATGATGGAAAGTACTGTGTTTCACGAGAAGACACCATTTCTTTTTAAAGGGAGCATGGAGCTCCTCTCACTCTGATTGATGTAAAGTATGTGCCTAGATTGAAGAAGAACATGGTATCGGTCGTGATGTTGGAGGATAAAGGCTACGATGTTGACTTCAGTAAAGGAAAGGTGTTCATGAGACACATAGCCATGGGTTAAGCCAAGAGGTATAGAAATTTTGAATAATATGACACATATTCACAGAGATTATCCCGATTATACACTATTACAGAATACATGCATAATACATAACCTCCTCTACGTTAATCATCAATTTACAGAAGCAGAAACAATAACATGCGCACATAGAAGCATCAATCACACATATCAACACAGTATTTTCCTGGGGAAAACATCTCACTAGAAACCCCAACTATCTGTATATTATATTGATTAAGTGCATGTAACAATACATAGTACAATACTCTTCACAAGTATCCAACACTATCTCCACCTGTTACACATAATACAACTTAGATCTGATCTCCAAATCTCCCCCGTTGCTTGCCTGCCTCCACTGCACAATACCTGCATGAGAATAGATGATAATGTCTCAAGAAAACTTGTATTTACTTGGAAAAATCACATGAGCACAAGCTACAATTTCCCTTGGCCTCATTGGCATTAATCAATCCATTGCATGTGCAAATCTCATGCACAACTGATAGTCACAACTCACCCTTTCACTTACCTCTAACACCTGTCTCCACTGAACTGTCCATGCATTGAGTAAACAGATGTATTCTTCAGTTGCATTATGAGTTAATAATTAGTGAATTAATTAATAACTAATTCACACAACTCATCACTTATTCTATTGGCCAGTTAGACTAAATACAACTAGTTCAACTAAGTCAAACTGAACACAACTCCATCAACTCCTGATCCAACTCCACAGAATTCAATCCCTAAAGTCCTAACTAATGTCCTCCATGCAATAGCTCAAGTAACCCATAATAACCACGTATTTCTTTCATGCAATTGCATGCGCCACATCTGTAGCTCGAACTGAAGTGCTCCAAGAGAATAAGATAAAGTTTAGAGTCCAAATATTACTAAGGGCTAATAATATTTGACTGTTTCTATTTTTACGTGACAGTCTAAAAATAGACTCTGATCACACCACTATGATCCAAAAAATAGAATTCCATAATTTTTTCCCAACATGACCAATCATCGATAAACAACATCCTACAAATCATAAACCATGATCCATATGTCTAAAAATAAACTTTGTGCCAAAACTTTCCTGTGGGACCACTTAGTGAACGCGACTCCTTTCCACTAAGCTCCATCATCTTGTTGCATTCTCAACAAGCATTTCGTGTTGCACACTTTTCAACAATAGGATTGGGATTCGAGTGAAGAATCACTGTAAGCTAGAGGTGGATGACTGTGTTGAATTGAGTTCAAAAGTAGAATTGGTGCAAAGCCAAGACATTGGCGAGTTATGGCATAGGTGGTTGGGCCATTGATCATGGGGCCTTGAGGATAATACAATAGATTTCTACTGGACTTCCCAAAGGTAAACTTGAGCAAGTGGACACATGTAAAGGTTGCACCTTGGGAAAGTATGCCAAGTCTTCCTTTCATGATCGAGACAGTCAAGTTGAAGCAATCTAGGAGTGAGTTCATACTAATGTGTGTGGACCATTCTCGATGGAATCCACCATGAAACAAAGGTATTATGTGATTTTCGTTGATTATTTTGATCGTAAATGTTGGATTTATTTCATGCAGAAGAAGGACCAAACCTTCTCAAAGTTTTGTGAGTTCAAAGCTTTGGTTGAGAAAGAGTCAGGGAAGAAGATCAAGGCCTTGAGAAGCGACAATGATGGAGAGTATGTATCTCAAGAGTTTAAGAACTTCTGTGCAGTAGAAGGAATTAAACGAGTAATGACGACACCTCCTTAACCCACAGCAGAATGGGGTGACCAAGAGGAAGAATAGAACGATTGTGGGGGCATCTCAGGCGATGCTGCATGACCAAGGTTTACCACTTCATTTGTGGGCTGAGGCATGCACCACAACAGTCTATTTGCAGAATAGAAGCCCGCATCGCATACTTGGGATGAAGATACCAGAGGAAGCTTTCTCCGTGAAGAGACCAGATGTGGGTCACTTCAGGATCTTTGGCTCATCGCTATATTGCCATGTGACCAAGGACGCCCAGAAGAAACTTGAGCTTATAGTTGAGTTGGGAATACTTGTGGGATACACTCATACACCTCACAACTATCGAGTGTACTTGCCTACCAATCAAAGGACAGTGGTTTGTAAAGATCTCAAGTTTTATGAGCAGAAGGCCATGCGAGTTTCTCTTGAGAGGGAGCTCCAACTACAGGTTGTGGAGGAACTTTTGGTTCATAAGGAGGAGGAGCCTTAGACTGATGCGAAGAAACCGCATGCAAAGGTTCTAAGAGTGGAGACATCCACTCAAGTAGAGCCTTCTAGAGAGGCATGAAAGTGACCAAGAGAAGTTTTCAGATTGTTGTCTGATGTGGGAGAGAATGTGGGAGAACCATCTTCTCAGCGCAGACAAAGGAGGTCATCTGATATGTACACTGGATACATGGCCCTTGTTAGGGAATGTGTTGAGATCAAGCCATCTTCCTTTGAGGAACCAGTGCAACAACTGATTTGGGTTAATGCTATGGTGGAGGAGTATGATTCCATAGTTTAGAATAGTGTTTGGGATGTGGTTCCAAGACCGAAGAATAGGTCAGTTGTAATTTCCCATTAGCTTTACAAGGTAAAGAAAACTTTTGATGGTAGTGTGGAGAAACATAAGGCAAGATTTTTTGCCTGTGGTTTCTCACACGTCGAGGGGATCAACTATGATGAGACTTTTGCTCCTGTAGCAAGGTATTCATCTATCAGATTGATATTGGCACTATCAGCACAGATGGGTTGGAAGATCCATTAGATGGATGTGAAGACTACATTTCTCAATGGCAGATTGAGGTGTACATAGAGCAATGGGATGGATTTGAGACCTTTGATCGTGAGTCGTATGTGTGCCAACTCAAGAGAGCTTTGTATGGGCTCAAGCAAGCTCCTCCAGCTTGGCACACTAGTATCGACAATTACTTCACCGGGTTGGGCCTCATAAAGAGTGAAGCGGATGCGAACCTGTACCACATCATGGTAAAAGTTAAGAAGTTGATCATTGCTCATTATGTTTATGATCTCATATTGACAAGTGATGATCAGTTGATCATGTCTTGCAAGGAGGACCTTGCAGGAGAATTTGAGATGAAAGACATGGGTCTCATGCACTACTTCCTTGGCATTGAAGTGTGGTAGAAGGATGGGGAGTTGTTTGTGTATCAAGCCAAGCATGCCAATGAGATAATTAAGAGATTCCACATGGAGAAGTGCAAGCCCATGCAGACTCCTCTAGCACATTACTAGATGAAGGAGGATGCTAATTTTGGAGAAGTAGTAGAAGCTACTATGTAGTGGCAGCTTGTGGGTTCACTGATGTACTTAGTGAACACACGACCATATCTTTTCTATGTAGTGAACCAACTATGTCAAGCTATGGCTCAGCCTACCAAGATGTTTTGGAAGGCAGCTAAGCATGTTTTGAGATACCTTAGAGGCACATCTCAGTATGGATTATGTTACAGACGCAAAGAGGGAGTGAAGTTATAGTGCTTCAAAGATGCAGATTGGGCAAGGTGTCCATCAGATCGGAGGAGCATATTAGGAGGAATTTTCAACCTTAGTTCAGCTGCAATTTCTTGGTACAACAGGAAATAGAGGTTGGTTGCACTCAGCTCAACAAAGGCTGAATACATGCCTGCAAGTCAGGAAACATGTGATTCATTTGGATGCGGAAAATTTTAGTTGGTTTTTTTGATAAGAGGATGGATCCAAATGTGATCTATTGTGATAATCAGAGTTATATCAAACTCTCTGAGAATCTAGTATTTCATGACAGGTTCAATCATATCGACATTCAGTATCATCATCTCAGAGACTGTGTGGCGAGGAGGATCATGTTGTTGTAGTATATTTCGACCGAGGAGCAAGATGCTGACATTTTGACTAAGGCATTGTCAAAGTGTAAATTCGATTTTAATAGAGACATGATCGGGGTAGTAGATAATCCCTTTCTTGTTGAGATGGAGTGTTGAAATGTGGCAACAAGAATATTCCAATTTTGATTTTTTCCTTGAATTAAAATTGAGAATTAAAATTCGAATTTAGTCTCACTAGCTTGCTTGAAAAATAATTAATTTATTCATCTTGATTTAATTAGTTGGAAAAATTCAAGCTAGAAGTCTTTGTGAAGTCATGCAATAGTTATCCCTTTGATTGAGGAAGTTATCCCTTAATTAAGAAGATAAGGATGAGTTGTATTTGAGTTGTAATTAGTTAGCTCAGTTAACTGAAATAGCTTGAAGAACAAATTGTGAGTTCAGTCAATTAATGCATGCATGCATGAAACTAGTGTACGCGAGATAACTGAATATTTTTTCATAAATACCTTATGCATGTTAGTTCAGACAAAGCCCGAGTTGAGATTAAAGGCAGGGATAATGTACTATCAGTTGCAAGAATTTTCATATAAGAAAATCTCTTGCATGGAGAAGGAATTCATTCCTTGAGATTTGTGCAGTTTTACACTGTGTTGAAGCAGTGTGTGAGATCAGTGTCACACAAGGTGACAACTAGAGCACCCAGGGAAAACTATGCAAGGAAATATGAGGCTTGGAGGACAGAGGAGAAGGCATATGAGTTGCATATTTTGTCTATGAGCAACTGTGAGGGATTAACTGAGAGCTCGATAGCTGTGAGAGCTAAAGCTTTGTGTAATCCTAAGATATTTCCACTTGTATGATAATACAAATAGCAAGTTTTTTAGCTTAGGCTTTCCCCAGAGTATTCTTCTGTGTTTCATGTGTATTGATTCTTCTTATTTGTTATATGTCTTCTATTTTATCTTGATCAAATCCATTAAACTTCCGCAATTTTGATTGTTGAAGTGGAATAAGTATTTTTCTTTAGTTATATTGCATAAACAGTTTAATCTATAGTGTGAATTTCTACAAAATGAACTTCATACTTTGAAATTTACAAGATTAGAAATACAAATAGTAAAAGATAATAATTATGTGTCAATATTTAGTGATGAGAAAAATGAAATAATTAATATATTCAATAACAAATATACTACATCATATCATTTACATGTGAAATGAGGAAAGCATTGAGAAACTCAAATGAAAATTGTTTATTTATTTATGGTTGAAAGTGCTAGCAAAATACTTTTACCACTTTTAAATTCTACTATTATGTAAATCAATGAGCTTATTAATAATAAGATTATTTATATTTTTTAAATAGATTTAAATAAAAGTTAACAAAATTAATTTTACTTTATTTTGTTTCTTAATTTCTTAACACAAAAAAATTATGTATCTCTTTCATTATTAAATTAAACAAATAAGCTTTCATAATTATATTAATAATTTATTTTTATAATTAATGATAGATATTAATAACCATTTATTTCACTAAATGTACTTGAATATGCCAGGATTTTGACCTTCAAAATTCCTACATTCAGTCAATTTAGCTTGCTTATTTGAACTTTATTTGATCCCATGTGATTAGTACTTGCATTTAAACCATTAGTACTTGCATTTAAACCAATTTCATCCTCTAGAGACTTCACCATTGAACCTTATCTTTCCCTCAAGTTCACCATTGAACCTTTTCTTTCCCTCAAGTTGAATTATAAAGTTAATGTCTTTGGAGTTACTATTATTATTATCATCCCTATTATTTATCTTCTCATATAAAGCTATGAGATCATCGCTATCCATGAACCTTGGCATCTGGCAAAGCCAATTCAACATTCCAATACTCATCTCACCTTCTAGTTGAATCATAGCGTCGGTTTTGTTGGGTAATGTAGCTGAAAATTATGGCAGATGGTTGTTTGCAGAAACGGGATTCAGTGAGAACATGGTCATGCTGTCTTTGTCAAAGGTGTACAAATATATTAGTATCATAGATGAGAGTACAAAAATATTTACAAGTGGTCAGAAAAAATAATATGTATTATAGTTTATATGTTAGATTGTGTATCAAATTTTGTACATTTAATTGCTCGGATGACCTATCTATCACTTTCAAACAAATTTACCCATAACTGTGTCGATGTTATCGAATTTTTTTAATTGAAGGAGACATTAATTTATATTTTATTAATATGTATTATAGTTTATATGTTACGTTGTATATCAGATTTGGTAAACTTAAATGCCTGGATGACCTATCTATCACTTCTAAGGAAATTTACGCGTAATTGTGTCGACGTTTTGGAAATTTTTTAATTGAAGTCATTGATTTATGTTTATCTCAAATACTTAAAAAAGAAAAAAAACCCGTTATGTGGACCTTCAATTTCTAAGCTGGTAGCTAGCATATAACAATCATCTTCACACTAATTTTGCCAATGGCCGTGACGATGACAACTAAGAGTATGAAATACGTTAATGATTTGAGTGCCGTAACATAAAAAATGTTTCGGGGATTAGTGTTAATCATATCTATATATTCATGCTCTTGGCCTAATCAACAACGCTAAGATATCAATTATTGAAAAAATAATTGTTCATTGCAATTAATTGTGGATCTAAATCGAATTTAACTGAATACCTGATTTTGTTGAGTTATATTGACGTGTGACAGGAGCAGTCGTTCCACTCCATTTCTGGCTTTGAAAATCTCTCACATATTCATAGTAGTTTTAATAATGATTAATCACAAGAAAAATTAGGCTATTGGAATAGAAGTTTTAATTTAAATTATCAACATATATGATGTCATCAATGTACATAGATTCCCGAGAAATGACCCAAAAAAAAGGCATATGAATGTCCGCTACCAAAATTGCTTTAGCCAAAACCATTTACCTTAACATTTTAGGGTATAAAATACCTAATCCTAATTGTCCTGTTTTTCCAAAGCAACTTTCAATTAACAAAATTTTGAACTGCAGTCACAAGTTGTTCTCACTATAAAAAGGTAATAAGATAGTTACATTAAGTTAAACTATCGAGAAAAAGGCATTAAATTTGACGCTGTTTGGCATCATGGATCCATCCCATATTGTGAGCTTTCATAACATATTGGACAATGACCAACTATTGTGTGCAGTGATCCATAACAGTCTTAAATCACTAAATCCACACACAGAAATTCGATCAACTAGAAAGGGGTTTATGAAAGTGATGTTGTTCCTCCTCAATTAGCACGAGAAATAATAGAAAAACAAGAGAGGCTGCATGACAGCTAGTCCCTGCCTAGCTGTTGAAGCCACTGGCATCCAGCAGTGTTACAGCCACCAGCAGCCAGCAGTGGGGGCTCCAGTAGGTTGGCTTCAGTAGGTTCCTGAAATAGTAGACGCGGCGGCATTAGGTAGCTAGTGCGTGCTTAGCGGTTGCAGCCACGAGTAGTGTTGTAGGGGCACCAACAGTGTGGCATTTGAGCCATTGCCATGCTTCTAGTTCTTCTTAAGCAGTATGCTACAGAGCGTAAGCCATAATTGTTGCTGATAGGCTGGCCAGCTTCAGTAGGCATTTGAGCCATTGCCAGTGGGGGCTCCAGTAGGTTTGTGGAAGCCAGCAGTAGGGGCTTCAGCAGGTTCTTGGAACAGTAGACGCAGTGGCATTAGGCAGCTAGTGCGTGTTTAGCGGTTGCAGCCACCAGCAGCCAACAGTAGGGGCTTCAGTAGGCATTTGAGCCATTGCCATGCTTCTAGTTCTTCTTAAGCAATATGCCACAGAGCGTAAGCCATAGTTGTTGCTGATATGCTGGCTAGCTTCAGTAAGCATTTGAGCCATTGCCATGCTTCTAGTTCTTCTTAAGCAGTACGCTACAGAGCGTAAGCCATAATTGTTGCTGATAGGCTGGCGAGATTGTAGCACAGATCAGTATACATGTAATATAGTGCGACACGAGCTTAAGATACAAGGCCCCTTTAGCAAGGAACTGGAGCTTAGTATTTCTTGAACGTAGCTCGAAGAACAAAATTTCATATTGCCTAGCTGTTGCAGCCACTAGCAGCCAGCAGTGTTGCAGCCACCGGCAGCCAGCAGTGGGGGCTCCCGTAGTTGCAGCGACCAGTAGCCAATAGTAGGGGCTTCAGTAGGTTCCTGGAATAGTAGACGCGGCAGCATTAGGCAGCTAGTGCGTGCTTAGTGGTTGCAGCCACCAGAAGCCAGCAGTAGGGGCTTGAGTAGGCATTTGAGCCATTGCCATGCTTCTAGTTCTTCTTAAGCAGTACACTATAGAGCGTAAGCCATAATTGTTGCTGATAGGCTGGCCAGCTTGTAGTATAAGCACAGATCAGTATACATGTAATATAGTGCGACACGAGCTTAAGATACAAGGCCCCTTTAGCAAGGAACTTGAACGTAGCTCGGAGAACAAAATTTCATATTTCGAGTTCTTCTTAAGCAGTACATTACAGAACTCTGTACGCACAACTTCGATGATTAGGATATCTGTAAACAAAGAACGAAAAAGAGCACCGTGAACAATAACTGTGAACAATATTCAGAATAGCACAAATGTGAAGGAATCTAATAGTATAGTATGCTCGTTCTTGTATGGCTAGCTTGTAGTACAAGCACAACTGAGTATACATATAATATAGCTGTGAAGGAAAGCACCTGGGACTGGGGCTGTTGTAAGTTGTAGTCTGCGACACGAGCTTAAGATACAAGGTCCCTTGAGCAAGGAACCAAATCACTTTTTACCAGCTCGTCTGCAGCTGCTACTCGTGTTGATAACTCCGATGATTAAGATATCTGTAAACAAAGAACGAAAGAAGAGCACTCTGAGCAATATTCAAAATAGTACAAATGTGAAAGAATCATTCTCTTGTATTAATGGATGGCATATTTAACTTTTGAAATAGAAATACAGTGATTCAAACTTGCCTGTAACTGAAGAATGTGCATTGTAACTCATATTGCTATGCTCCTATTGTTAGTGGCCATTTCTTGCTTTCTTTTTTCGTTGTGCTTCTACTTTTACGATGTCCATAATCAAAAGAGTCATGAGGACAAAGTGCTAAGAGAAACAATGCTCATAGTTCAGTAAGTTGGCTTATGCTAATGGATTCCATGTTACGTGAAGCAGAGAGATGTATGTCAATATGTAGGTTATGAAAGTAATTTATAAAAGAGTTCAGGATGTTTGCACGCTGGTTTTAAGTGTGAATGGCACTGGGTTTTTGAGAATATTTTAGTAGAAGTAAGACGTAATCATTTGAAAAGATTGAAAGACAGTGGGTAAATACAGAAACGTGATGTACAATCAAATAGGGAAGGCCGTGGAAGATCGCAACACTTGAATGTGGGATAGATTTCTGACAGGTGCAGAAATAAATACATAAATACATATACGGCCTGATTTGATATTATCCAATATGAATATGAAGAGCATTTATTGGAGATGCAAGCGCCAGCTAACAAACGAGGCTGGCTTGGGACTTCCACTGTCGAATCAGTGAGGCAAGCGTGTCTGCGCTTTCAAAGAAAAGGAGATCCTGTCGGTAGCTAATAATAGAGCGCTGCCAGCTGATTTGGTAGAAGTCTTTATGGTCGATGGACAAGCCACCAAAGGAGGCGAGCCACTGTTATGGACTTAGTTGTGCATTTAATTAATTGTAGGTTAAAGTGAATTTATGGACAGTGCACACCTTCAACCTCAAAAGGTGGGAACTAAACCCTCAATTGAAGGGCATAAGATAAAACTTGGGCTCTTCTTTCGCAACAATCTGAGCTTATTTAGCCTATTTCGGTGGGATGTCTATACAATTGAGCTCATGCAATAATTTCAAGATAAGTACAAATGTACAGATCGATAGACCATTGCTTGTTACCTTGCTAGACTTGTAAAGTGAGCTAGCATTTGAAGAAAGAGCAAAAGAATAAGGAAACTCAATAAAAATAGCAACGGAAGAGGTTTTTCTAATTCTGTACCAAGCAAACTTAGTGACCACTTCTCCTCGGAATGAGAATGCGTATTTACCTCCTAGCACCACTTCTTGGCTATCGTTGACAACAACCTGGCCAACATCATACTGTAGGAATCCTGCGCGGGTGCAGCAGTTGTCCGCTAGCAGATAGTATCATCAAATATTGAAGCTATAATGCCAAAATAAATCAATGACTTCATTACTTTCATTGTTACTTTAATTGAAAATAAGACATGAGTGGCACTATATTTATTTGGTACTCGTGACCCATATACCTATATACCTCTATAATGGGTAAAAACAAAATCCTTTACATGAATGGACCTCGTGTTTGAACTGTAATTATATGGTGTTCAGGTGTCCACCTTACTATGATGCATTTCATTTTAATTTAACACTATTATCTCATTAATACTATTCTATACTATATGCATAATAGGTACATTGATACTTATATTAAACAAGACAAGTTACATGGCGGTAAGTTCTTGCCATGAGCGGGCGTGAAGAAAAGAAACACCACGAGAAAGCTTTGTACGTTGCTCAAATATTGGAATTACTTCTACCTCACACAATCTTGAAAAGATATCACAAATAATGACAATCTTGTATTTGTTTCTATTTACGTTTTTCAATAGTTTAAACTTTACAGAGAAAAAATTCCATTATGTACTGTCTAACCAGCACAATCAGCAGCAACCATTCTACCAGCAAGCGGCAGGGGCATAGCCACAGGTTAGCAGGGAAATTGAAATGGATAGCTTCTTTTCTATTTTGGAACCAATGTAGATGCCTTCCTTTAATTGGACTCCATACTTAGATACTTGAGCTGGGCTTACTTGGATAGGCTTCTGGTTCTAGAAAATAGCCCCATTCACTAGTTTCATATAATACAATTGCTTCGCAGACCCCGCAGAACATGGTGAAGTTGAAGTGGTGGAGAAGTAGGAGCCAGACACTGGAGAGTATTTCCCCAGGTAGGGTAGCTACGATCAGGTGAGGAATCATAAGTTGAAGGGTCAACAAGATCAGACACGGAACTCTTCCTCTCCAACTACCTCGAATCGTGCTAAATATAAGTCTCCGAAGAAAAAGCGTGAGCCATGTCTCACAAGCCTACCTTTTTCCTCTTGTTTGAATGAAAAGGTTTCGATGCAAGACCTGAAAGTAATTCGAGAATATAAGACACAATTGAGCAGTGACATCCCGTAATAACAAAAGAAAATGTCTCATGTTGTGAGGTTGATGGTTACACAAGAATATATGTAATCAACACCTTTTCAATTGGATTCAAGGGAAAGTGTTCATTTCCCCGGAATGCAAGATGCATAGTTGGGCCTTCCATCCATGGACATGTCAATGGCACTCTTAATTCTTTAGAGATTGAATTTTCCATAGTCTGTTTTTGGTTCGTGGTTGGCCCTGGCTGGCTGGCTTAAGGCCCGGCTGGCTACTACTCTATCAAGTACCCCACTTGCCTCCGCCTTACTCCCTATTAGATCAAGTTGTACCTTACTACTGCGCTCATTGGGCTAGCTGGAATCTGCATCATAATCCCCTTATTTTTCCTATCTCACCCCACTCGGATTTTGGGATACCAATCCAGCATCGGATCTAATAAATGGTTCATAGGCAGGAGCTTTATTATCAATGGAACTTGATAGACCTCAAGAGATCCAACAAGTAACCATTAAGTCCTCACAATTATTCTACCTCTAAACGAGGAACCCGAGTACTTTACTTCTATATTATAGTTCGATGCCACCAACAATGCCACTCAGTACATCGCCTTTATTATTGGACTCACAGCTGCTTAAGACTTTGGGGTTCAGGCCCTAAACATAATTGGAGAGTCCTAAATTGTATGCTCTCAAATCAACGGGGCTATTCCAGTGCAGTTTACAACCGGATCTTTTTTATTTGAGAGGAAGGAAGTAGGGGTTTCTTAACTTTGCCTCTGCAAAGGGGCTCAAAGTAATAGAAGATGCTTATCCCCACATAAAGCATCATGGGGATTAACATGGTCCTCCATCGCCACAGAGACAGAGATATTGGACCAATGATCTATTACACTTTTCGTGTTGATCTATTTAGAATCACATTCTTTGTAGACCTTCAGATCTCTTCCAAGGCCTATTGAGGCATTAGTTCCGCATCAGTTTCACCCATTTGAAAAGCAATATTGATTTAACGAGTTCCAGACAATGCTCCAGCAGAGGCACAGTTAAAGCCAAAGGTAGTCACTGAAGAGGAAGAGCTTGTAGTTCCATACCCAGTTGACCTGGTATTTGATTCAAACGAAGAGCTTGTAGTTCCATACCTAGTTGACCTAGAATTAGATTAAAATGTATTGTTAGAACCTACATAAGTAAAGTCCCCTGTGGTGGATTCATAAGTTCCAAAAGTAGTTGACTTAGTTTACCCAGTTTTGGGAGCAAAGAAAACCACGGGCATATCGAGATAAAGATAAATATAAAGACCCACCACCCCGACTCGCATCCAAGGCATCCTTCAGTAGATTCACACATACAAATAAATAAGTAGGTTCATTATGTTCATAACAAGTATTACATATTGGTATCATGGGCATATAAAGACAGAGGAAAGGTTCACGCGCGATTGGATGTGATCGTATCATTCATTTTCCCAAGCATTTAATACCAATGAACTAATGCCAGCATTAGTTCTCGGTTTCCAAATATGAACAATGCATACAAGATATTATTCGTGGTTATGGCATGCTCACATTTTGAAGAGGCCAAATAAGATGATGATTTAACTTTATTGTTATTCATAAATTAATACATAAATTTTATAGAAGGGCCTAACAAGATTATTAGGGTATCATACCCTCTAACATACTTATTACACGATGTATTATTTATAGAACCTAGTGATTGAATCATGTATAATTACATATATAACGTCGGGATTTATTTCTTATATTAAGATTACCCATGGCACAATACTTAAAACTTTATATATTATAATTTAGGAATGGCTTGGGCCATTCATTACACATATGAACTAATGGGTAGGCCACACATACTTATGTATTCACGTGCCCTCCACATGGATGGTTTGTACTACGCGCCATCAAATATTGATATTTATGCTTCAAATCCTATGATTGGAGAATTCCTTGAGGATTCCATAGTGTAAGAAGACCCTAGGTCACAATTCATTTGGCTCATTTCTTGTGGCATTACACGGCTAGACAATTGCTCAGCATTGAGAGGTGTTCAATGTTTCTCATGCCACATACCTCAAGTTACAAAGGTTTGGCTCCATATTTACACATGTGCATTTAATAGAAATCACTTGTCGCACCATTGGCAGAGGTAATATTGTGTTTATTGTAAATTTGTACAGTAAAAATTTTCATTTTTGTTTGCTTACTCCAATCTACAATCGGATGATATTATTTAGTCAAAACCATGGAATGCAATTTCGCCTTCTTGCACTCATATTTTATGTGTATAAAAAGAGAGTAGATTCTATCAAACTGTGCGAATGCGAACTCGCCTTCCGTTTTAGCATATTTTGTCGTGTTTACGCAAAATAAAAACAAATGTTTCACAGAAGAAATGTAAACACCCGTCATTGTTTTTATTATTTATGAGGAAAAGTTATAACATTAATTTGGCATTATTAAGCGTGATCGGCACAAGATTCTTTAGGGTATAGGAGATTGGATTTTAGAGAAATAATAACAACAATAGTAATACCTTAGTAAGTAATATAACCGAACCATGAATACTCCGTGGCAGTCATTCAAACAAACCACCTGCATGCATTACATGTGCCCGTCCAGAGTACTAGTGTACGTATCCACCTCAAAGAGCGCTATAGCCCGCGGAAGGTAGACCTGTTGCTCGTTAATCGAGCCTTTGTCTATCAAACTCCTCCATTTCGCAACCTGGACTGAAGTTCCTCATTACCCATCTAAGCCTCGAGTATTTCAACTCCGTCGCACCCAGGTCTTCCCACCCGACCCTTTTACAGCGGGCCTGTTTGGCGGTCAGATCGATCTCGAGTTTGAGGTCGGAGGAGAAGATTCCAGTGTAGAATCTACTGCTAGGTTCATGTTGTGCTTGAATCAATTCCGCGGGTGGTTTTGGCTGCCCAGGAAGGGGTCTAAATTGTGAACCGGGTCAGAAACTTGGTGGCCACGGGAAGGATTTCTGCGGGCGGTTTTGGCTACCCAGGAAGGGGTCTGAATTGTGAACCCGGTCAGAACCTTGGTGGCCGCGGGAAGGGGCGGAATTAGCTGCCTGAAGTAGTCCAAGGAATCTTGGCAAAGTCGACATTCCTGAAGCAAGTTTGGTGCAGACCCGGAGGTAGGATTACGATGTAAATGGAAGGTTTCCATAGGTCTTTGGAACTAGGCGCAGCATCCTATAGCAGTAGTTTTCTGATCAGAATCTACAAGAATACTTGCTGTGCTCAGGTGGAATCAGAGTGTAAGTGAAATACGGTGCCATCCAAGGCCTATCCATCCCTGAGAGGAGAAAGGATATGGGGATAGTTAGGAAGGAATAACGCACTCGGGAAGACAGAGAGACGTCTGGCGGGCGATAGCGATAGCAGCAATAAGGATCAGAGGTAGGATCGTTATCTGTATCTATAGATATCCGCAATGCCTGTGCTGTGACGACGATGTATCTATACATTCTCTATTTGCCTGTGTCAGTCGGTCAGTGAGTTAGTTACAAATTAAACAATAGATAGTGAACAATCATACTATTCAAAATTACAAACCTCTTGAGGCTAAACCAGATTTAGAAAAGTAAAACCGAAGAGAAGGTAATGCTATACTACTTGTATTCACATGTATTGTTGTTTGAATGCCGAATATTTGGTTAATGTGTTGTCTGAATGCTTGTACTAGAATTTTTAGTTAATGTCTGTTCCGAAAACAATTCGTATTGGGCTTGAACTGCACGAAACTGAATTACCAGCAATACCAACAGTGCTGGGGGCAGGATAGTATCCGATGGCTGGCGGGGGAGTGTATTGGGAGAATTCTGTGTAGAGAACAGGTGTGGTACACAACAGACAGATGGGCTCAGACAGTTGATTTTATGTTATTTTACTTCAAACCAGGGGTTCCCACTTCGAACCTAGGTTATTTTTCCAGTTGCTTTTATTTTCCAGCGGTCCGCAGTTCGAACCTGGGCTCTGCCAGTTGATACATTGCAAAATTATGCATATTAGTATAATGGGAGAAGCTTTACGAGGAACTGTTTTTTATTTTCAGCAGTCGCTCACAAAGTTGATTTTAGGTTATTTTTCCAACTATTTTTAGTGTCCAACTATTTACGCTTACCCTCCAAATCCAGCAGATTATGCCACAGTTGAGACCAACATGTTCAGCGACGAGAATAATAGCTTTTCTTTGCAGGTTTCTTTGTAGAGGAATAGGTTGGGGGTAATCAGGGCATGCAAAAATCTATCATTTTCTTTGCAGGTTTCTTTGTAGAAGAATAGTATACATCTTAGTAGCTCAAAATAGAATCAATTTATTCATTAATAGCTAATGCACCCACAACACATTTGGGTTTTTACAAGAAATTGAAGTCGTGACCGCTGAGTTGCCATGTGATTTTACAGAGGCAGAGAGCTTCTGTTTCTACTGCATAAACTCGAAGCAGTTGTGCTCTAGGGAAATTTCTTGATTTTTGCATCTGTATTGTTGTCTACCTCAGTAGAATTGTCTATGCCCCTTGGTATGTTCATAGGCTCTACCTCAATAGAATTGTCTATGCCCCTTGGTATGTTCATAGGCTCTGCCTAGTGTTTTCAAGTTGGTCAGAACGATCCCAATTGTCCTGATGTAAAAACAACAAGAATGCATCGTTATATCAGATTGCGCGTCAGGACCAGAATTTGATACAATTCTAAAAATAGATTACAAACATGTAAAAATATTATCATAAATCTGACCTTGAGTGAAGATTTCGTTTTCCTAGTATTCTAATATTTGCGTGTATAGAGCTGCACAGATTAAAAGAAAAAGCAATTTATCTGTCATATAAGTCTTTGAAAGCAATTTATTTGTCATATAAGTCTTTGAAAATGTTTATTGCAGATGGTGTTTTCTCTGAGTACCTTGCATATCGGCTGAAGGCATAGCTACGCTTGCTACAAGAACCTGAATCATCTGCTGCAAGAACCTGCAGCAAGAACTTGAATTGTTGTTGCCACTACTGAATTGTTGCTGCCGCTGCTGTTGCTCGACTGGTGCTGTGTTGGAGCTAGCAGGATCAGGTGCACTTCGCCTTCACTCTTCAGAAGCCAAAGAAGCCAGCTCTTAAATACTAAGTTCAACTGAATCAGAACATGAAGACACCGAATCAGAACATGAAGACACTGAATCAACATGCAGATACCGAAGCATGCAACATGCAGTAACCGATGGCAACAAGTGGCAACTTCAGCTACTTATAAACTAGTTCTAGTTCAGTGATATACTTTAACATTAAATGTTAGCAAATTAATGCTAATGCAAAGATAGCATTACTTTGTGAATGTGTAAAGTTCGTCTAACTACTTGTACTTCTCCCAAATTTGTCCTAACTTTTGAGCCTGTATACCTCGATTTGAGGCCAAATAAGAAGGAGATTGCGTTGATTGGTTAACAACATAAAATATTGTATTGGTTGATATGTGCTTTCCAAGAACTTTGGTTTAAGCTCCAATTCGTATATCGATTATCGTGTCAGACTAATGCCACCGACCAAAATCGATTACTATAGTCCCTGCCAGCCCGAAAGGGCAGGGACTAATAAGAAATACATTTAACAATCCTTTTTCCATATGCTAACTTTTATATATAGCCACATAACTCACTACAAAAGCATATATTGAGGATGTGAATTATTTAAATCCTTTTTCCCTATGATAACTCTTTATATAGCCACGCAACTCGCTACAAAAACATGAATTGAGAATGTGGATTATCTCTAGCGAAGCTATTGCTTTCTCAACCTTAGCCTAAACTTCAATATCAATGATAACTTTGAATTTTCGTATAGTTTGAATCGTTAAATGCAGACACAGATTATGATTATTCTATATACCGATAAAACAGATATACAAATGTGAATTCGCTACTGTTTATTGTAACCAATCTCAAACTGTTTGAAAAGTGTAGAAATATCCCAACAAATATTATTATTAGTTAGAAAATTAAGCTATCAAAACAAATATAAAAAACCTAAACACAACAACTATTGAATTAGAAGTATAAAAACCCTAAACATAACACCTCTTTAATTTTACAAACATTGTTATTTTAATTCTCCACTCGTATTATTTTTTTTGGTTTATACGGTTCTTTTTATTTATCCCTATATTAGTTTTTGTTTACTAAATGATTCTATTTTTCTTCTGTAATTGTATTGTACTGTACTTGTTTTTTCTTATATGGTTCTTTTTATTTATGCTTATATTAGTTTTTGTTTAATAAATGATTCTATTTTTTACTTATATTGGATACATTTAAACTTCATGTTGCTCATGGATAGAATTACATATCATTTTGGATTGTATGGGTTGTAGAGTGCACTTCTTCATGCAAAGATTATAGTGAGTTGTTTATTAATATTATTAATTTTACCATAAAATAATTTTGAAAAACTATAGTAAATAATTAATTAAAAGACTATTTTAAATTTTTGTATAGAAATTTATTTATTCTATATATTTTTTGGTTTTTGAAATTAAGATAAGATGAAAATTTTAATTTTTCAAGGCTTAGAAATATTTTTGGTTTTCTAAATTAAGACCGAGGAAAAAATTACTTTTGAAGATCTAAAAATTTAAAGACTTATAACACCATGTTAATCTTATATGATACATATAAAATATGATATAAAATTGTTAATTTTTAATATTATGGGAAGTACCAAACACTATATATATGATGCATATAAAATATGATGTAAAATTGTTAATTTTTAATATTATGCGAAGTATCAAAAACTATTTAAATATGCAAGTGATAATTTTTCTCAAATTTTCTTTTATTTTTATTTAATAAAATAATACATTGTGTAAGAATTAATTTTAATTTTGTATACATAAACTTAGATCCTTTGCAAAATAAAATAAGTATCTTTTAAATTTTTTATTAAAACAATACATTTGTTAATAGTTAAATTATTAATTTTTAGTATTAGACGAGGAAAACACTTACTAAAAGCATATAACTTTTCTTATAAATCAATTATAATATTTTTTCTAAATTAAATTCAAAATATCATTTCTATTTTTAATTTTATTTAATAATGGATACATTAAATATAATAATATTAAAATTAAACCAATAATATTAATGTGGTATTTAATGCTTTAAAAAATCACATTTGTTTTTATTGTAATGTTATTCGTTAAATTATTTGCATTATAATCTTGATGTATTAATATTTAGCCCTATGTGTATTTTAGTTTGCTTTCAAAACAAAATTTAAGATAAAAAAATTTATAACTTGCAAATAAGCTTATAACTTAGAATTGGGGTGGTTTTCTAGTAGACTATCTTTTCCAAATACAAAAAATAATATTTTGAGAGCCAATCTTGTCATAAATTTAACCGTATAGGCTAAAAATAAAATCCGAAAATATTTGTGTTTTGGAATTTTGTTACATGAAGAAGTGACCGACTTTAATTTTTGTTTTAAGCTATTTAGAGTATAAGAAGTATAATGATACTCAGACATATTTAGCATTGGTTGTCAGGCTTAAATTATTTTATTTTTGGATGACACATAATGCAGTTAGGTGGAAAACATATCTTGTTTCTCTCTAGGCATGTTGAGACCACCTAACCATCTGATTTCTTGTTTTAACCTATCATTTTCGAAGAAAATGAATGAAAAGGTCCTGCCAAGCTTACAAAAAAAAATTCCCAAAAATATTACTAAGCCTTGGTGGGTCTTTAATAAGTATAGGCTTACAAAAATAAGATACAAAACTAAATACAAAAAAGTAGAATTTTTCAAGAGGTGGGATCAAAATTGATGGGCTCAACTTGAACAGGTTCCCTACTACTTCCAAGAGATTATCCAAGGAATCAAGGAATTCCCAGTTGTCTTTGAATTATCTCCAATCATTTTTCGATAGAAGACAATTCTCATTGCATGCAGTCTAGGAAGAGTAACATCTTGTCTTTGTTAGCATTGCAACCCATAAGTGTCATTCCAAGAAGTTTGATGTGCAATTAAGTGTCTATTGTGTACATATACTAACTATATCTAGTTTGAATGTGGCCAACATTAGGTACCCATTGGGCCACATTAGTTAGCATTTCAAAATCTGTGATTGTACGTCATTCCTCACCTAATTGTTTTTCCACTTACTTAGGTTCATCTTGTATTACTTATGAAATGAGATATCAATAACTGAAAACAAAGCTTTCAACTCACAGTTTATCTTGAGTTTACCTCTCTCATGGTAATAGGCTACACCTCATCATACTCATGCCCTTTGGTGTGGCATGGTTGAATTATGGAGTTCTGAGAAATATATGACTTCGTAGGAAGGAGTGGGGGTCACAACTATAGAATGATATCGTCCACTCAGATTGGGTTTTAATTGTCTAACACAAAGAAATATAAGCGAGAAGACTAGTATGTAATCGTGTGTTCCTAAAAGTGTATAGATTGTATCAATACGTCTCGAGATAACAACAATTCCAAGATTGCAACCCTATTGATAGAGAAGAGCTAACCAATTCACCCAATTGTAAAACTATATCGAACAAAGGAAGGACAAAATAGCAAGGAAGAACATAAACTTGATAAAAAGATATGAGTATCGGTCCCTTGTAGTAGCCAACTCCTAGAGGAAATAAAGTAACTTTCCTTGTCATGTGCGGTTGTTTCATCCCCCCAAAAGTATCTGTAATGGAATAATTGACCCAGAGCATGTAATTCTCTATAGATATGCGGCGTAGGGCTAAGAAATCCAAGCTAAGAGTTGAAATTCACAATTAATATAGAGGTAAGTCCCAAATTCTTTCTTGTTTACTCACAAGATGAAAAAATCCTAAACCATTAGAACTTGGAGTCATAAGCACAAAGATTGTAAGAAGGTAAATCACTATGGTCATGTTGAGGGGGGAGAGAGGTATATAGCGTAGAGTAGATCCAAGACAAAATGAGAGTGTCAAAGCTAGTGTGAAAAGTAAATGTAGAGAGAGGTGTGAGAGGAATAGAACCATAAATGCTCCTGGGTGACATGAATCATAGGGTTAGAGAGAAGGGATATGTTGTGGAGGACTAAACACTTGGATGAAATGGGAGTTTCATTATTGATATGTATGCTTTAATGTGCCAGATATGTGACATGCAATGAAGGCCTTGATGTATTGCATGATATGAAAACCTTGTAATGTAGCTTCACGGCCTACTCGGAAAGATAGAGATAACCCCATAATATTTTAAAATTTTCTTTAGGTATAGTTAAGATTACATGTTTCTTTCTCCTAGTCAGACTACTACATCACAATTAGGGAAGAACCTTATACCATAGACACATAACCACAGGTTGGAAGGAAGGAGGAGCTATAACATGCAACCATCAAGCCCGTTGTGACATGCTTGGCATCGATATCCTTGACCGTTGGATATCTATATATATATATATATATATATATATATTATATATATATATATATATATATATATATATATATAATATATATATCTATATATACATATATATAGATATATCTATATATCTATCTATCTATATATAATATATATATATATATATATTATATATATATATATATATTATAGATATATATAGATATATAGATATATTACTTCCTAACGGTTTTGCATGCATCTATGTCTCATGCCAATAACTTCCTCAGCACTAATAAATCCTAATTACCATATTTGATCCAAAATGGATCCTAAAACCTCTAAGTCTAGGTCTTTAATACTATCAGAAAACACTATCGTAGAAGAAAAATCATGAAGAATGGAAGAAAATAGAGTAAAGCAAAGGTTGAAGTATCATTGTATCAGAACCATTGGATCGGAAGCAACCTTGTGGGAATTGCACTTGTGATCTAGTGACTTAACGTGGACCGTTCATCGAGTGCACAAATCAACTATAGAGATGGCATTATCGCATCGCAGATTCTAAAAAGGAAGGACTTACCAAAGGCTCGAAGACCATGCGATATGTTATTGCAATATGTCGCATCGCAATATTGCATTGCAACAATATATCAGAATGGACCATGGCCCGTGGCATTGCAAAGGGACGATATGTTATACACCGGTGTTCGACGAGTGGACTGGAAACAATACAAAGACACGTGATATGCGACATGCGATAGAACCAGACCTGATAAGGATTATAAGTCGGATGTAAATATATTTGAAGTCTGGTTTTTGTGGATTCCTTAGTATTTCCTTGTATATTGATGTTTGGCCACATACAATGCGATATTGCAATACTGTGATAGAATGGAAAACCCAAAAGGTTTATAAATGTAGCCTTATGTTATTTAAGTTCTGAGGTAAATGGTATTTTGGGCGGGCTTCAGGTGGTAAGTGGTATTGGACAGGCTCCCCCCGATCCCATACACTGACCGACACGTAGCATGCAGCAAGGAGAGATAAAACCTCTTTTTTAGGTGGGTGATCTTCGCGCAAGTAAGTCATCCAAAATACACATTAGTCGTGAGATCAAATGATCGAAAATTGACGGTGGAAAATGCACAAGAAGGTTGGATGCTCGAGATGGATGCGAACCGTTGGATGAGAACATATCTACAGTGTGGGATGCTAAAGGACCGATAACAGACAAGGCATAATAGTCATGTGATTCCTCTTTTGTAGAGTTCTTCCTATGTATTTCTCTATGTAAACAAGAAGCAATTATTTGGGATTTTTCGCCACGCGAGTCATTGCGTTTGAAAACAAGTGGCCAACATACCTTAAGTGTTTTACAATGATTGTTTAACGCTTGACAAAGAGTTGAACATACAACAGTCGGGAGCCATAAGGCCCAATAATGTAGATGAATGGACAAAGACGAGAGGCTTAAAAACAACTCTAGGGTAGACAAAGAGGACAGAGAAGAGGAGAGCAAGAGAAAGTAGAAGACAGAGAGAAAGAGGGAGAGTTTTTGCACTCTTTTAGACTCGAGGATTTCTAGTAAATCCCTGTTGTTTTGTCACTATTGTGTTGAGACTCTATTCGATATCACACTTGTAATCATTTTCTCTTGAAGACATAATATAGATTTCGCCACTAAAATCTTGGACTAGGAGATGTAGCCAAGTAGTCTGGTGAACTCCTTGATTATTTGTTGTGTTGATATGTGTGTTTATTATGTTCATTGTCTATATTATTCACAATATTTTCGATCCGTTGCACTAAGTAATATAGGAATTCCTGCACATGAGTCTGTAATACATTAATATTGATTTAAGATCTCATTTTCATTTCAAGTGTTATCAGAGAATTTGGTTTCGGTTTTGTTAAGGTTAGAGAAACTTGTGTTGGATTTTAAATGCTAACTAGATTAAAGCTTAGACTAGGAGAAGGAGAAATTGCTGAGGCTAATCCAGAGATTGGAAGAGTCTATTCTCAGAGGAGAATGGCAAAAGAAGCCCCATTGGGATCAAAATCTCATTTCATGGACAATTTTATGGCCATGCGAGCCATGGTGGAAGAGATGTATCTGGAATTTAAGAAGGGTCGAGGTGGAAGCATTTCAACACCTAAACCAGACAAAGGAGCAGAGGAACCTTTTCCAGTTTCCTCTCCAAAAGGCAAAGGAAAAGGAGGATTGCCTTCTCCACCATCTCCTTCATCATCACCTTCATCATCCTCATCATCTTCTTCCCATAAAACTAGCCTTCATAAGAAAAAGAAGAAAACTTCTTTGATTAAATTAAATGTGAAGTTTGATTTGCCAATTTATGATGGAGAACTCGATGCAGAAAAGCTAGATAATTGGATAATACAAATTGATGTATATTGTAGGGTACTGAACGTTGATTTAGAAAGGAAAAAGATTCAATTGGCTAGCCTTTGACTTGGAAGAACTGCACTAGTATGGTGGGAAGGCAAGAAACAAGATAATCTGCAGAAACATGGTAAAATCATTTCTACCTGGAATGAATTTGTTTTTCCTATCAAAAAGACATTCTATCCTTTAGCTTACAAGCAACAAGAAATGATGAGTTGGCAAACTCTTCTTCAGTTGAAAGGTTAGAGTGTACAGAGTTATACTCAGGAATTCAGAAAGAGAGCTTTAACTCTAGGTATATCGTTAGATTAAACTGAGACTTTATTGAAGTATATAGGTGGTCCTAATAGCTATTTAAAGCATACTATTCTCATGTTCAATCCCACTAGCTTAGATGATGTATCAATCCAAGCAACACATCTAGAGGGTAGAGGTAAGAATGTAAACCCAGAGGTTGGGGGAGCATCTAAATATTCAGTAAGAAAGAGCAAGGAAAAGAAGAAACTTAAATGGAAGGAGAGGAAAGAAAACATTGTAAACAAGGATAAACCTTCATGCACTCATTGCAAGAAAGAAGAACAGAATGAGGCACACTAATAGTCTTTTCATCCAGAATGGAGACCTAAGAAGTTCCGTGGTAAGAAGAAAAAGAATGTTATAGCTATTCAGCAGGACTTGGGATCAGATTCAGGCGATGAAACAACATTTACAGCCACAGTTATTAAAGGTAAAAGCATCCATAATTAATTCTGCACAATCTACTGATAATGAGAGTAATGAGAGGGAAAGAAATGAGCTTCTTCGGATTAGAGTAATTTCCAAGAATAATAAGATTGATACTTTATTTCATAGTGGATCACAATTAAATGTCATTTCTGAAACAATTGTAAATAAGTTGGGATTACAAACAAAACCTCATGAGAAGCCATATCCATTAGGTTGGGTGTGTGATAAAACAAAGCTATAAGTAACAAGACAATCTAAACTTAGGTTTTCTATTGGAACAACATTTGTAGATGAGGTTTAGTTAGATATAGCTCCATTGGATATATGTGGTATTATTTTGGGAAGTCCATACTTGTATGATAGGAAAGTTATTTTCTATAGAGCTGAAAATAAGTATCAACTCACTAAAGATGGATTGGAATATATTGTAAGAGCTCATAAACTCAAGGGTAGCTATTCTATCATAAACTTAGGACAGATGAAAATAATTGTGAATTCAAGTAAACAATTTTTACTAATGGTTGTAAGGCAAAGGATCCTAAAAAATCAAATGCATTTGAAGGTTGTGATTCTAAATAGAAAGCTAATTTAGTTAATGTTGTTCCAGAGTATGATGTTCTATTTCAAGAACCAAAAGGTCTACCACCCAAGTGAGAAATAGTACACGATATTTATTTGTAGCAAGATGCTCCATTACCTAACATTAGAATGTACAGGTTGTCATTTTTAGAGAATGCAAAGATAAAGAAGCATGTACATAAGTTTCTCGATAAAGGGTTTATATGACCAAGTACATCACCATGTGGATCTCCAATCATGCTGGTGAGAAAGAAAGATGGTTCGTGGAGAACGTGCATTGATTATATAGCACTAAATAAAATAACAATCAAGAATCATTATCCTCTTCTTCGTCTTGATGATTTATTAGATCAATTGAAAGAAGCAGTTCACTTTTCTAAGTTATACTTGTGAAGTGGTTATCATCAGTTCATAGTTGTAGAACAAGATGCATGGAAGACTGCTTTCAAGACAAAGCAAGGACTTTATGAATGGCTGGTTATGCCTTTTGGCTTAACTCATGCTCCTGCTACATTTATGAGAGTTATGAATGATGTACTCACACCATTTATTGATGATTTTGTAATTGTTTATTTAGATGACATTCTGGTTTTTATTAGGACATGGGAAGACCATGTAAAGCATGTAAACTAGACTTTAGATGTTTTAAAAATAGAAAATATCTATGTAAAACTGTCAAAATGTGAATTTAGAGCACCCAGATTTAGAAAACCCGAAGTTTAACACTCTAGTGAGAGATTCTTGGAACCACGTGGGGGATATTGTTTCCTCCCCTTTGGAACATATACTGGAAAAATTGGGGACTTTCTGTGTGGTTGTGAAGATCTCACAGAAGAAAAAAAACAAGTCCATGAAAATAGAGATTAAGGACATACAAAGCAAATTGGACTTGCTCCTTCCACTGATGACCATGAATAATCTCCCTAATGCTACCTGTTCATGCATTCAAGAGCTTGAATTAAAAAGGAATGAACTCTTGGATTTTGAGGAAGTGTCATGGCGCCTTAAGAGTCAGTCTATCTGGATCAAGGAGGGGGGAAAGACACAAAAGAAATTCACCATTATGCAAACCATCAACATAGTACAAATTCTATCTTGGGGATTGATGATGTTGAGGGCAACCATATCCAGTCATGGGAGGATATCTCCAAATTTGCCACCTCACTTCAAATCGGTATATGAGTGCAACTAAAACATTGTTGTTGAAGATCTCATTCCGGGGATTGAGCACTACCCTACTATGTTTGACCAAGAATCAAATGATGCTATGTATAGTTGTATCACTCAGGCGGAATTACTCAGCGTCATAAATTCTTTCAATGGCGATAAGAGCCCGGGACCAGATGGGTGGACAGTGGAGTTTCTCATGTGCTTCTTGATCTTTTAAAATATTAAATTATGAAAATTGTGGAGGATTTTAGACTCACTGGGAATGTACACCATCGCATCAAGTATACCTACATTTCCCTCATCTCAAAGCGTAATCCTCCTATCTTTTTTTGGGACAATAGGCCTATATAACTGTGAAACCTTATCTACAAGGTTATCTCAAAAACCATTGTTGGGCATTTGAAAAGTAATTTTTCATGCCATATATCCCCTCAGCAACACAAGTTTCTACAAGGTTGACAAATTCATGACACCGTTGCTAATGCACAAGCGTGTATGCATTCGATCCATGAAAAAAATTTAAATGTTGTCATCTTGCAAGTTAACCTGAGGAAGGCTTTTGACAACCTGGATTCAGGTTACCATAGGCCAGTCCTTCTCAAAATTGGCTTACATCACAAATGTGTGGATTATATTATGGTGTGTGTCATCAATGGGGATTATTTTGCGATCATAAACGGATACCCTTCTAAATTCTTTCAGGCTAGATGGGAACTGAGAGAGGGTTGCTCACTATTATCATTGCTATTTATTTTAGTTGTGGATGGCCTAAGCCTGCACATCACTCATGGTGTTGAATGAGACCAATTCCAGTCACCCATGATTGGCCACAATATCAACATATCTCAAGGATTCTTTGTCGACAATGTGCTAATCATGGGTATGTTGCATCGTCTCACTTAGGTATTCCTTTTTCATGTATTTAAAGAATTTTCCAATGCTACTGGTCTGTATATGAATGCTCAAAAATCTATTTTGTATCATGGAAATTGTGATTTGGATATCATTTCTTACATAAAAAAAATGTTTGGTATTGATGCTAAGTTGATGATTTAAGGAATGAAATACTTGGGATACCATATAAAACCCTGTAATTATAGAAATGTCAATTGGCTCTAGCTAGTTGATAGATTTTTTAGGAAAATTTCTAGATGGGAATTTAGGAATTTATCTGTGGGAGGGTGTGTCAACCTTTCCCAAGCTATCCTAAACCGACTTGGGGTATACTGGGCCCATTTCTTCCATATTCCTACTGCCATCATACACTCACTCAACCAGATTATGGCTAATTTTATCTAGGGGGATAGTCATGAGAAAAAAAATGTCATCTATCTAAGATATCCAAGACCACTCTGCCGAAGGTCATGGGAGGATGGGGAATTCTAGAACTTCGTTGATTTCGATAGGCATTATTTATCAAGTCACTATGGAGGGGCATTTTAGATACAAGAACCTGGATTCTAGTAATCAGACAAAATTACTTAAAGAATCATGAATTTATATACTAGTTCTAAAAGGGAACCATTGGTACTAAAAATGGTTCTACCATGTGGCTCATTTTCCAAAAGGTCGCTAAGATATTCCTACAACACCTAGCTTGGAATTTTGGCTTGGGCCACAAAATTCTTATTAGCTCTAATCGCATCCTCAGTTTTGGCGATGAGGACAACATCCTAGAACAACTTATTGATACTCTACATAGAAACGACATTTTCTACTGTTATCAAGCCATTTGTACTTGGAGGGGTGCATATCCTATCTGGAAGTGTGCACAGGATTTGGGTCTATCTAGTCATTGGGACCTGGAATGGGATCACATTGTTGCTAGGATTAAACAACTTGGGATTTGTCATACTAGAAGTCATGACAAATTAATCTGGTTGAGGAAGATGAAGAAAGATAACATTAATGTGGCAAATATATAACTCACTCTCTTTGTTCCGAGGATGAAAAAATGACTGAGAAACACGTCTTATTTTCGTTTTGGAAACCTAAAATCCCTAACAAAATTATTCTCTTTACTTAGCTGGTTTTCCATAACAAGAACCTTGGAAAAATCTGCAAAATCAACAATGGCATGGATCTGGCATCTATCCTATCTGTAAAGAGGAATCCGAAATCAACAATCATATATTTCTCACTTTTCCACATACAACTCAGGCCTGAAAAGGACTTTCTTCAGACATTGGCTTTCTGTATATCCAGCATGTTTGCATTGTGGATTGTCTACAATGGTGGAGCTCACAAAAGGCTGACTAGAGAATTATTCCACCTATTCTGTTTTTGGAAATTTGGAAATGGAGAAACAACTACATCTTCCAGCATTGCCTTGGTAATTTCTTCAACATTATTGAAAATGTTATCATCGGCTATGCTCTATATTCCAAAAAGACATGTGCTCCTTAACTCCTAGACATAAGAGGACTGAAGTCCAACTCATATACCCTATGCATTTTTTTGATGGGACTGCACAATTACACACATGTGGTTGTGGGTTTTGGCTTGCCATCTCCAAGACACTAACATTCAGAAGCTTCTAACACTAATACAAAGGCTGAGGCAATGGCCTTATGTGGCCTTCTATGGTTCAGAAATTTACTGGATATTCCCTTCATTCATATCCATGGACATTCAAAAGTTATTATAAATCATATAATGGGATTTGCAAACATCTTAAATGCATTATTACTTCGATGCCTGAAGAGGATCGTTCTTCTATGGATGCAACTCAGCGACTCCACTATCAAGCTTGTTGACACAGTAGAGAATATGGATGCAGATGAACTATCGAATAGGGGCTTAAATGGTAACAGTGGAAAAATGCACTTAGAAATTATCCTGGGACAAAAGGTCATTGATATTGAAGATTTCCCTTTCCCTGACTAGCTTTTCTCCACCCTTTCTCCTTTTTTGTATTTTTTTGTAATAGTGCTTACTACTACCATTTCTTTTTCTTGCTTTTAATCATCTAGGGAGATGAATCCTGCTAATCTACACTATACATACAACTTGTTCGTATAGATTACCTTTTGATGGCATCTACTTTACATTTTCGTCTTGTAATATGGCATGCATCTTTGTCATGGAAGCATTTCATATTTGCTTATGTATATGGGCTATGGACAATTTATTTCTCTTTAGATATTTTTGTAAGTGCCAACTCTTGGCCGCATACGGATTGGCATTACAGGAGGTTTCTCTTATATTATGAAACATTTGAAGGCATATGTTATCTTTTATATTTGATATTAATATACAAATTATGCTCTTTTCGTACTGGAAAAAAGTGAGCCATCTATAACTCACATCCAAGCACTAGTGTCATTTGGGTCATTTCACTGCTTTCATCTACAACCCATAACATGCATAGGATCCACCATGGTCGATTCATTGTTTCATATGCCCTAGATCACTAAGTATTAATATGGAGTGAATTTTATGAATGAGAGCCTGCCCTCTATCTGTACACCAATATTGCAGATTCCAAGTCTACCCTCTATCTGAACACCAATATCAGAACACTTGTCCAGCTATTAGTTGCATCTCTCGGTGGGAGTGCCCAACTAGTGCTCACAACTTCCATTAGCGTTGTTCCTGTCCCTATCTACTAATATTTCTTACTAAATATATGTCCCATTACGATGTAACACTGAAAAAGTTCGACTTAACACACAACCACAAACTACATGGCCTCATTAAGGGATGGTGCGTTACCAACAGCTCGAATGGCATAGAGGAAATCCCCATACTGAGGCGACCTGTGGACTCCAATGAAGTGTCCAAGTTACGTCAACCCTCACTTAAATTTCCATCATTTGAGGGAATTAATGCACTGAAGAAATTATGGTGCCTTGTGCCGGAGAGTCACATAAACAGATGGTGAATCACTGGGTTTTATGAAATTCATGTTCTGGTGTGTCTCATCAACTCCTCTTGTTGTGAAGAGATTGACAATGAAAAGTTTAGGGGTTGTGAAGAGACTTTGGGAATTTTTCATCTTGTTCCTATGACCCAGGAAACTACGAAACCCCGAGTAGAGGCAACGAGCATTACGTCATTGGCCTTGATCTTGCATAAAGGAACTAACGAGGTTAGACTTCACGCAACCATTTTATTACAAAAGGTTTCCAATTGGGTAGTTGATTGGGAATTTATTGCGAGGGAAATGATTGATATTTTCCGAGGGCTCTTATAAATCATAGCCCATAAAGTTTTCCATCAGGAGACAACGGCGGCCTTGAATGTTCTGATAGAAATTGGTGAAAACTCCAGAAAGATAAGACTAATGGAAATCAAGGTAGGCGTTGTATTTTATCTGATTGAATTACTTCCAGAGGTTGAGAAGTCCAATTGTGAAAAGATGTTAGATTTGTTGCACATGCGTTGTCAAAGAAAAAGTGTAGGGTGTGAAAGATTTTTTTTTATAATGTATATATATGTTGCCCATGCATTTTGGATTAGACATGCCAGTCATAATGGTTTGGCCATTTTCTTTGAATGTTTCATGGATCACAAACGACTCCATATTTTGACATGGTAGACGAGGAGAAGAGTTGATTATTTTGTCTCAAAGTGGATAGTTTCAAGTTTATTGATTTTGCTCTATGATTTGTGTAGTTTTCTATTGTGTTTGTAAAAGTGAAGAACCAACTAATGAATAAACTAGCATGATGTAAATTAGTTATTTTTCATGTTTTTTGGTACTGAGAGAATGTATCACTAGTTTGATTGTGTGAGTTTGTTATATGATGATGTGTCTTTTTGTGCTTCGGGCATGAAGAGCATCAGTTACAGGTTATCTAATGAGATCGATGTGTAGATAGGTGAACTGCATAATTGACTGTTAGATATAGTCCAATATCAAGATTGTCCTATCAGAGACCTAGAAGCGTCAATTATACAAAGTTCATCAAAGATGGTTAGAGGCAGTTATGTATTAAATAAGTTGAATCAGAAGCTTGAATATTGTGGTTGTGAAAAGAGTGTTGTCAGAAGACTTTAGAGTGGGTATAAGTGCTCCAATCTCACAAAATGTGACTATATGTAATTTATGTTTTTTGTAATAAGATTTGTAATGATGTAAATGTAAGCATTAAAGGGGGACTTGTTAAGAAATAAGGCTTACATTAGTAAATAGGTAAGATTAGAGTTTATTGGATTTTATTAGCACTATCTATGTAGCTTTTATTTTCACTTTAAAAAAATAATACCAATAATTTTGTGTACAAACCTATCTTCTCTTTCAATTTCCTTTTATAACACATAGCATACAATGAAAAATATCACGGCATTATTCCGAATTATTATGTGGCCTTCACACTACTATTGATGTAAATTAAATATTCATTCTCGCCAAGTCATTCAATTGATACACCACTATTTTTATGCATACCATTATTTTCACTAGCTTGCAAGAACTTCATAAATCGAGACACAAAGGGACAAAAATAATGTCCTGAACTCAAAAAATAGAATACGGAAATGCCCCTAACATTCATACTTATAATGTCAATTTCTCGTATTTCACACGATGTAGAACCAAAAACCCTATCAAACTTATTTTAGACAAAACCTCAAGGATGATTCCACTCGCTGCTTTGCAATGAGAATGAAGCCCAAAAATAAAATATCGACTATACAATAACAGCTTTGGCCAATGCATGAGTATCTTATGTTATCCAAAATAGTAATGTTTCGAGGGATAAGCAATCTCACCTCTTCCTCGGTGAAACTCCAACTTCAAAAAGCTAGTTAAAGAGCTCCTTGAAACTCATTCATAGGGATTACTTATGACTGAATCAACCCCAGCTTTGATCACAACCTCGAAAATCTACAATATTGCTTGAATCAATAGAGTAGAAAAAGCATCTTGGCAGTAATTTACTAGATGCTTACTCAACGTACTTTGAAGTTAGAGTTAAATAGTAGTTCAACAAAGTTATTGAATTTCCTCTTAACTAACTGTTACATTCCTCCATGACGGTCTAGCCACCTAACCATATTTTTATTAAAAACTTCATTATATTCATTTGGAATACATAAGATAAAGCAAGTGTCTCAAATCACAACCCTCAATGGGCTGATAAGACGAAGTATATTTACGTTGAAAGACATTTTCTTTGTTGCCTTGGGGTGGGCAAACAATGTTCGCTGCAGCCAATGGGAGAGCTTGATTTTAACCCTTCTAGCTAATTAATTTTTTCCATGTGTTCATCTCTCCCACTAATAGAAATTTTCCATCTGTACCCAGGTTCTCCCATACCTTCCTATGACCATTTTCTACTCACGTAACACTCTACCATACCTGTTTCTATAGCATTGAAGAGAACTTAGTCACACACCTCTAACCATTTTGTACTCCTGCAATACTCCTTATAACTTTGAAGAGAGCTCGCACCATCGCCAAAGCTAAGCATGGATAGGCTCATACATTATCCCACCTACATAATTAGTTGCAATATGGGACACTACCAACAAAATCCTAATGATAGTAGGTGTTGATATAGGGCATGATCAACTATGGTAGACCGACCTTCTGAAGTGCTGGAAAGTGCCTACAAAATAGCCAATGATAACTTTGTCATGCTTTTGTCTACACACAGAAGAACCTCAATCAAACAGGGAACTACACCTCCTTTGGCTAGTTCATTCAGACTCCCCTTAATGGCTAAAGGATATATATTCTCTGCAAAAATCTTCAACAATCCATCTATGATTCCTTCTCTCAATGCAATTTCTTTGGCATAATTTCTATCACTTGCCAATTTTTCCACAATAGATGCTACATTAATTATGGCTTCCAAACTACACTTTTCCAACACCCATTCTAAGGTTTCCATTACAGAACACCTCTTTAGAGCTCTTTCAATAGATATATCGCTGACAGAAAACATTGAAATTGTACCGATTATTTCTTCTACAACCTCACGATATACACACACTTGAGAATTAATAGAGGTATCTCAGTCTCAAACATGGATTCGAATAAACAAAACTCCCTTTAATTGGAGGCACTGTCTATTCCTCTCACTTCCTTAGACTATATTTCTCAAGTTTTTCAAAGTTTCAACTTTATTTATTGTTTCATCTTGAATATCCTAAATCATTTAGTGCACCCTCCTCAACTCTACAATGGGCTTAGGTGTCGGTATTCTGATGAGCCCATTAGAACTATTAGCAATGGACGGTTCCTGTATCAACCTATGAACGATGTGATTGGGGATGATTTCTTTGCTTTGAAAAAACTTAAATGACAATAACAAATAATTAAATTATTAAAGAGCATGCAAAGAGTCAGCCATTTGTCTTCACATCCCGCCTTTTGCATATTTATACCTACCAATTTACTTCTTTTCTCCTCACAAAATTTGTCCTGATGATGAGTCTAGTTGCAGACTCGAAACGTCGACCACAAAACATGAACACTGTGGAAAATCTGAACTCCATTCAGAAATCACACCATAGTAATCTGCAATCTAAAACCTTCTTAGTCATTGGACATACATTACAAGAACCTGTGTCTACTTAGTCTCTTTGAGGAACCTGCTTATTCTCTTGGTGGATGGAAAGGTTTTTCCTAGAAGATTACGACGATTATTACTAATGAACAAGTTTGACTTGTAGACTCACAAAGTGTTGATTTGGTGAGGATTACTTTTCAAAGATCCAAGCACATCACTAATACCTTCAGTGGCAACATATGCAAAGAAATTATAGGATAGAAAATCTGTTGCGAGAGGACACTTTGAAAACTTGCAAGGTAACTCGTTCTCAATAGGTTGTCTAATCCTTTCGAAGGTTCGTGCAAATCCACGCCAATTAGATTAGCATCATTGAAGTGAGGATCCTACACCAAGAAGCTCATCATCTTTGATGTGAGGATCATGAATTTGTCCCTGCATTCCATGATCTTAATTTCCTTCACTAACTAGACTCTTCCATGACAAAATATCTCCTTGCATATATGTTATTGTGTTCATGTGAACCACTATCACTTCAATATTCTACCTTAGGAAACTAATCGAGGCTTTTGCATTGTTTAGTCCATACGGTGCTTGAGATGGTGTTGTGATGCAGTACGAAATCATGGTTGAATGTTCAAAATGTACGTAGTTTTTTGTATTAATATCCAACCCCTAGCCTGTATATTTGTCTTTTTTGTGATATGAGTTATGCAATAGCTCTTGATATCATTATTTAAATGATAATAATTTTCATTCAACCATTTTTAAGAGTTTTATTTTGTTTTATGACTCTCCAAACTTTTTGGACGACTTAACGAGTCATAAATTGTTTGCAGGATTAGAAATACTTCCTTTCTTTTTTTCATGCTGTTAGTTTGGTTGACAAGAGCCACTGGCCCATGCAAAGTTCCCCATATTTGGCAAGGTATTCATGTTTTGTTTTTTTACACCTCCTTGGCTTTCTTCTCTTATTACATGATTTAGTTAAATTAACTAGTACATCTAGTTGTTTCTTTAGATCCTCGGTGTTAAGTAGAAGCTCTATGATGTAGGTCAAATTTAAGGATCATAATACAACTACTATCTAAGAGTGTTTGAAATCAAAATCAAGTACTTTTCACCATGGAATAAAGTTGAATTTCACTAAGTTAAATCTTCAAAAAATAATTTTTCTTTCTCTACTTTTTGAAAATTATAAATTGAAATCTAATTATAACCCAATTTTAACTTATATGTTAAAAGTTCCAAATCCTCGACAATGGGTCAAACTAGCCTAAAATCTATTTTGTGACCTACAATCATACTACCTTGAACAGGTAGTGAAATCATTCAAAATGTACTCACTAGAACGAGATATGGTACAAAACACAAAGACATGGTAATGGTTAAACAGAACCAAACCCATTAAATTATAATCTAGACTATAAGAAAATCTTTTATGCTATTTTCCAAAGCCTTTAATCTTCATTTACGCATATATGAAAAGTAATTTCTCGATAATACTAATTTGAAAGAAGGGGCAACATGTTAATGTAAAATTGCATTTCTTATGTCTTTACTGGCCCAGAGTGATCGTGACCATACCCATACAGGTGTCAATGTTATTGAAAATGTTAGTTAGAAGTTCCATTGAGAAACTGTTTGTAAACTATTAGTGGTGATCATCCAAATTTTTGTGTGTCTCTTCTCTTGCATCGACAGAGTAGTTGTCTTAGATGAGAATGTATTGGTACATTCCTTGAATCCCTTTTCCTTCTTTGTGTGATTAGAAATCGCATTGTCAACTTCTTTCGATTTAATTTCCAGTTTTGTGGGATAACTATTATGTCAAAATCACAAAAACTTGCATCCGATCTCATCCCTTTGAGATTCATGCCATTATAGTCAAGTCAAGAAAACCATAATGAGAATGGAAACTTGATAGACAAATAACACGATAATCCTTCAACTTCACCAATGAATCATAACCATGACCCATTTATAACTATATGAAGTTTTCTATCATTTTAGTCTTCCATGAGAAGATAGAAGTATTAATATGCTATTGATTTCTAACTAGATGATATGATACAATAATCCATATTTACATATATTATACTTTGTTTTGGAACAATGGGGAATAAGGGAAGTTAAGAAGATAGCAGTAAGAAACAGAAAAATGTATCTTTGCTCAATGCATGTTGTCAACAATTACAAGAGAACCTCAAAATGATTTTTTTCCGACTGCTTGCAAGTCCGCAACTATCCTTGACATTTATTTATTTCAATAATAAACTTAAAACATTGACACCTGATGAGTGAAGTCAAAGAGAATTCTTCTCTCATATTTTCCTTTTGACTTGATTATTGAAAATCTTAGAAAAATAGTTTTGTTTTCTCTACATTTTGAAAATTATAAACGAAAATCTAATTATAACCCAATTTTAATTTATATGATAAAAGTTCCAAATCAGTGACACTAAGTAAAACTAGCCTAAAATATAGTTTGTGACCTACTGCTGTAATATCTTGAACAACAAGTGAAATCATTCAAAATGTACTCACTAGAACCAGATATGATACAAAACAAAAAGACATGTTAATGGGTCAATAGAACCAAATCCAATAAATTACAATCCAAACTGTAAGAAAAGCTTTTATGTTATTTTCCAAAGCCTTTATTCTTCATTTATGCAGTGTCTTAGTCATATCATGACACTACTAGTGAGGGGAAACTAGTATTAGTGAATATAGAGAAATCCATTCGTTACTTCCAACTGTGGTAGTTATTGTTCTTTAAGGTGTAGCTAACTTGTTCCTTATGGTGAGTACAAATTATGGTATATTTCTTTCGGACTTGGGGATCGGTTTGTTTTGTCCTTTTCTATTATCATTAAATTACATTGCGTGTTGATTTTGCTACTATATTTATCTAGTGGTATCCTTTTTCGTCCCCTTATCTCTCTCAAGATAGTATGCCATGTGGTTAACATTATTAGGGTTAAACCTCAGGACTCTTAATTATCCCTTTGTCTTTGTCCTTTCAGAGATTTTTTGTTGAGCAGGCTTTGTTTGTCTTAAAGTCTACATGGATTCAATGTTTACTTTCACGAAAGGAAAGAAGGCTACTTTTTTTTATGGCACACTTCTCAAGAGTCTCACAGTAATATGTCTGTTTACTAGGTACATGTGCTTTCGTAGAGAGATTCATTGATTGATAAAGATATAATACATAACAACCCACTCATATGGTAACCTATTATTAGTTATATGTGATAATAGGATAAATCTTATAATACTAATATTTATGATAACTTCCATGTAAATTATCAAATACTTGAAGCTAAAGTTATTCAAAAGAAAAATGAACTTAGTTGGATGAAATAAATAGGATCGAAAAGGAAAATTAAAGGTAGAAGGACTAGATGCATGATTTTGACAAAGAAATAGTATAAGTTTCCCTCCTACATGAAGTTGAGGAAGAAGCAAAGAGAGACAACATATTAAGAAATCAATTGAAGAAAATCGTTTTAAAGTACGAGGAGAAAGTCACTCAAAATAAATAAGATCTTATTTTGCAAATTCCGGGTATTGAAAAGAAAATGCATGTCATTAATGAAAAGGATTGATAAATTACTTGCTTAAATATGAAGGCACAAGAAGTAGGTGAAGCTACATGCAATGAAGGCACAAGTTCCGAGCCCCACAAAGCCAATACTAAAGAAAAGTTTGAAAGTAAAATCTTTCAAAGGCCAAATCAAAGTGAAGCACGGAAGAATATTTAAAGTGTTACTGCTCCAAGAAGTAATGTTGAGGTAATCAAGGAAAATGAACAACAATGGAATGATCCACCTCCAAGAAAAAATGTCTTAAGGAGATCATCAAGGAAACACATGTCAACCAGGTACATTCGCATATTTTCTGGGTATTTTTTTTCATGGAACAAATTTGGACATAAGGCTAGCAATTCCAAAGCATCTAACATGGACAAATATCAAGGCTATTATCAAAAAAATAGGAGAAATTTTATGAGAACACAAGACAAATATCCAAATTACATCATCAATAGAGAATATACGTGAGTTGTTTTGTAATTTAGGCATGACAATGGATGCTCCCAATGCCATAAATATGGACATATAGCTCATGATTGTAGATATAATATTGAATATTCCATGAATAAATATAAGATTAGGTACATGAAGGTTTGAAGAAGAGATCGAAAGCAAGAAGAGCAGGTGAATGAACAAATCACAAAATTCATGTTGTTAGGATTTGTAAATTCACAAGAGAATGATGAAGCTATAGGAGCAAAGGAAGATGTCAAGGTTTAGAATGATCCTGCAACAAAGAAATTTCATATATCATTCTAAACAATCTGGCTTGAAGACTCCCTGTATTGTAAATTTTGGAAACAAGGAGTCTAACTAGAAACAACTAAAAATTGAAGATTCATAGTCATTGTACTTTGATTTTTCAACTATCCCAAGCATATCACCTTCAGTGAGAACTCCTAGTGGATTTCAGGCTATTATAAATTTGTACTTCGATTCCTTTTCCAATTGGGTTATAGGTCTTACAACTAATTATTGGGGTGACATCAAGGATTACTGCAGAACTCATATCACAGAAAAGATAAATCTACAGGCTAGGAGTGGCAACGTGGAAATTGATACAAAAATTAAGTACATTTTGAACATTCTGCCACAATTTATTACTCGCTCATAGCACCATCTCAAGAACTGTATGAACTGGTAAACTCTGTGCAGTGCGAAACCACCTGACCATTTCAATAATTAGCATCAAACTTAAGAAAGATATATTAGAGATATTGCTTTAATAATCATAATTTCTTAAGCAAGTGTTGTAGCAGCTACAACGCCCTCCCAAATTTTGACTTGCCTCCAATTTTAGAGCCTTCCATGGGGTTTTCCTTAATATTTGCAAGCACACGGGTGTTAAGAAATTCACTGCATAACATAAATAATTATTGAGAGGAATAAATATAAAAATAACTAGCAACAACCATAAACACAAATGTTTATTTGGGAAAACCCCAAATCTGAGAAAAAACCCAACCTAATAAGATCTTATTAGCTTTGGCCAAAACCCTAGCCAGTCCAACCAAGTGAGCCTTCGCCGCTCACCTCCGGGTCTTGCATTACAATGAGGTCCTTCCAGCCTTTTATAAGCTCCATTACACATAATACGACGGGCAGAATACTATGGGTGCACAATACCATGTTCCCCAAAACCATCACTGTTTAACTTGGTCAACTTTGACTCTATCCCGAGTCAACTTTACCTAACAATTCCCCCCTTAAACTTGACTTTGGGTTCCTTGACTAACTCCAGCCAAACCTGCTAAGTGAGACAATCTCGCTCACTCTAGCTCTTACCCCCCTCAGAGTTTTTACCTGGGGTATTGTTAACCTGACATTCCCCCTATCACCTAGGTCTAACCCAGACTTTACGGTGATTACCGAGGGGTACACATGCCTTACCAGGTCTTATAGTGGTATGCCCATTTACATGTAATAATTTTGACTTCATTAATTTTTTTTTTTGCTTATTGTTGCTGCGATTCTAATCCATCCTCTCTCAATTTGATTTGCTCAAAAACCTCTATCAAACCGCTCAATTGTGAGCCCAACAAGAACCTGGTAGATTCTAGCACCGGTAGCAGAAAACAAACAATTTTCGAAGCCGCATGAAAATTTTTCTTCTGCTGACCTTCTTTAAATAGCCGCATGAATGCTGAACAATTCGTCAGCATATTCCAAACCAGTAAATATCGCAAATGCACTGTGATCCCTGGCAGCTACAACACTATCTTCCATACATTCTCCTCGAGGTTCTTCCGCGTACTATTGTTCCATCATTATTTTCCAGACCCTGATCTGTAAAAAGGCTACATTGATCTGATCAAGCACTATAAACCCCTTGCATCAAAGAATTCCTTTGAAGCCAATATCTGGCTCCGATACGAGTTGTTAAGAAATTTATTGCATAACATAAATAATTACTAAGAGGAATAAATATAAAAATAACCAGCAACAACCATAAACACATAAACACAAATGTTTATTTGGGAAAACCCCAAATCCAGGGAAAAACACAACCTGATAAGATCTTATTAGCATTGGCCAAAGCCCTGGTCAATCCAACCAAGTGAGCCTTCACCGCTCACCTTGAGGTCTTGCATTACGAGTTGTTAAGAAATTTACTGCATAACATAAATAATTTTTGAGAGGAATAAATATAAAAATAACCAACAATAACCATAAACACATAAACACAAATGTTTATCCGGGAAAAACCCAACCTAATAAGATCTCATTAGCATTGGCCAAACCCTAGCCAATCAGACCAAGTGAGCCTTCACTGCTCACCTTAAGGTCTTGCATTACAATGAAGTCCTTCCAGCCTTTTATAAGCTCCATTACATATAATACCAAGGGAAGAATACTATGGGTGCACAATACCATGTGCCCAAAAACCATCACTATTTAACCTGGTCAACTTTGACTCTATCATGAGTCAAGTTTACCTAACGATTCCCCCCCTTAAACTTGACTTGGGGTTCCTTGACTAACTCCAGCCAAACCTACTAAGTGAGACAATCCCACTCACTCTAGCTCTTACCCCCTTTAGAGTTTTTACCTGGGGTATTGTTAACCTGACATCCCCCCTATCACTTAGGTCTAACCGAGACTTTACCGGCAATCACCGAGGGGTCCACATGCCTTACCAGGTCTTACAGTAGTATGCCCATTTACATGCAATAACTTTGACTTCATTAATTTTTCTTTTTTTGTTTATTGTTGTTGTGATTCTAATCCATCCTCTCTGATTTAACGCAGCCAAGTAGCTGCTTGCATTCAGTTGACACGTGTAAATGGTCTAGAATAGTATATTGCGCTTAAACAACCAACACCTTTCCTAGACGAAAAACCACTATGCTGACGAGGAATATGTAGATCTTTTCCACATGGCTGTATTCTTGACCTACAAAGACGAACATGTCCAGAACCCAATGAGTGGTATCAATCTGAATGCAATTGGAAGCATCCATGGGATAACTTTTGTTGGGAAACAGAAAGGTGAAGGCTTTCGAGTAAATGCTCTCTCTGCGATAGAATCTTCCCACTATATTCAACTCTGAACTACTGGTGTCTCCGTCTTCATTGGTAGAAATGGAGCATGCCCTTTTCTTCCTTCTCTGTAGGGATTCATCGGCAATTTCACTTTGTTGGTATGGGGAATCACGCTTTTTCATTCTCCTTGCTCCATTCTCAACATAGAGCCGAAGGGGATTCCTCCACGCCATTGGCCAAGGAGGGTTGTAGCATAAATTATTGCTCTCTTCTCGTCTGGCTAACATTCAAAATCTTCTCACAATGTTGTTTGCAAGATTTTCATCGATCTCTACATGAGGAGACATATAGATATAGGAAAACCCAAAAAAAAATAGCCGCGACACCAGCAACCCCTTTTTGGTTCCGATCTAACCAAATACACCTTCTTTAGATATATATTGACACAGTACCTTCCTACACAAATCTTGCACCATTATTTTCCAGACCTAGATATGTAAAAGGCTACGTTGATCTCATCAAGCCCTATAAAACATTGGCATCAAAGAATCCCTTTGAAGCTAATATTTGGCTCTGATACCAGTGGTTAGGAAATTCACTATATAATGTGCCCATATCATGCTCCTTACCTAATTCACCCATAAACCTTTGTAACCAGATCATTTCATTACTAGCCTCTATAGCAACAACATACTCTGCTTCTGTTGTTGAAAGTGCAACAACACTTTGGATTTTTGAAACCCAATTGACAGCTATTCCACCAACAGTAAATACATATCCTATAGTGCTCCTCCTGTTATCTCTGTCACCTACCATATCTGCATCAACATATCCCTGTAGGGAAATGTTTTAACCACCAAAGCATAATGCTTGATTTGTGGTACCTTTCAAATATTTGAGAATCCATTTCACTGCCATCCAATGTTCCTTTCCTTCAGCCTGTAAACCCATTTATTCTGCAATGTAGTTTTACTTGTAGGAAACCTGACTAAGTCCCAAGTCTGGTTATGAATTAAGGAGTCCATCTTCTCTCAATTTGATTTGCTCAAAAACTTCTATCAAACCGCTCCAATTGCGAGCCCAATGAGAACCTCGTAGATTCCAGCACCGGCAACCTCACGTAGTAGAGAACGAATAATTTTAATATTACCAAAGGTACCTCTCAACCTTCTTTAAATAGATGCATGAATCCCGAACAATTCGTCAGCATGTTCCAAACTGGTAAATATTGCAAATGCACTGTGATCCCTAGTAGTTACAGCACTATCTTTTGCACATTCTCGTTGAGGTTCTTCCACACATTCACCTCCAGGTCTTGGATTACAATGAAGTCCTTCCAACCTTTTATAAGCTCCATTACATATAATACCACGGGCAGAATACTATGGGTGCACAATACCATGTACCCCAAAACCATCACTGTTTAACCTCGTCAACTTTGACTCTATCCCGAGTCAAGTTTACCTAACAACGGGCTCATCCCTTGAGACCATGTTGAGTCTTTGCACCCTCCTCGCTTGACCATTCATCAAACATCATTTTTCATGTTGGTCACAATGTCATGCTTGTAGGTTGTTCTGGCCACGCATAAAGTTTGCCTTCATGTGTACAAGTTTTATTCGTTATGTAAACATATGTTACACTCACACATGAAGTTGCAAGCACTGTCGTGCAAGTGGCATCACAGTCATTCACTAATATCTCACAAGTGTTGCAATTCTCGCTTGAACCGTCAGTTAACCATACTGAGTGTATGTTGTCTTGATGGTTCAAGGTGCCTTGTCATTAAAGTCATGTTGAGTGTGTGTTTGCAAGGTGATGCATGTACCAAGTCACTCATTCACACACTTAGAAATTTTATTGAAGCTATGTCAACCACACCAACCCCAACAGTCGAACCTCCGATGAGGTGCACTATGTAGTTTTAGCCCTTAGTGAACATGTACTACTTCCCAAAATTGTTCAAAGATTGAGGTTCCCTCCCAGGCAGTCTATACTATGAAATCATGGAATCAACCCGACTAACTATCACCTAAAACAATGCATAAGTTTCCCAGCAAGTCTTCTTAATCTGCACTTCCTTCCAACAAATCAACCAAGCCTCTAGTTGGTCAACTAGAGAGTTTGGTTTGGTAGTGACCCTAACACTCACTCCTCCGAAAAATTGCATAGAAGCTACCAATAATTCCCGCTTCCCTTAACTGATGAAAATGCACAAACATTCCTGAAAGGCACTTGCTTCCTGTCACTCCACTGCCAAGAAAAATTGTGTATTTTTTCCAACCAAGCACCTTGTTAGTCGACATGTTGCTCATCTTGAAAACTGCATAGTTTTCATGAGCAGTCTCCTAGCTTCCCATCATGCCGCTCAGCTCAAAAACTGCACAGGGATGTCCAGTAGGCCAACCTGTTAGCTCTAGAATTTTTTTTCCGGAAGCCTCCCACAACCCACTACCAGCTCCCTTGAAAAATTGTGCAATTTTTTCTAGCATCCTGCCATAGCTCGCTACTAGCTCCCCAACGAAATTACAGAGTTTTCACTGCCAGTCTCCCTTTTCTCCCTACACTGACTCCCTGAAAACATTGAGCAGATCATCCTCCAGCTGAACCAGATCCTGTAGATAGTCATTGCTGATCTGGATTACCCATCTCAGCCTTGCAGTAACCTCTATGAAGTTTTCATGGACAATGTGGGAGCTCGCATCCTGCCTTGAAATTTGCCTTTGCATAGTTGTAGAGCCTTGTCCTCTCTCTCTATCACCTGCATCCAAAAGTGAAAGACAATGCATCATGGTAGACTATGATATTTCTTGATTTGATGTCATCTTTTCATGAGTTATTGCATATACAGGTACATGGATGAGAAATGGTGTGATGACAAATGGGATGAACAAGGACTGCATGCAAGGAGACTTGTTTGTGAATGGACAAACACATGAAGCTTGACAAAGTACAAGGGAAGGAGCGATGTGCACATGCAACATCAAGCGAACAACAAGACCATTAAAGGCTTCACACACCTTGCCATACGGAGGTGAAGCTATGATACACAAAGAGCACATCCATCACTCAATAGCACTGCAACTCAACATGCACACCACTAGCAACATGAACATACCAGTTCTGTCATGTTGATTCATGTCATGAGTCATCTCAGCCACATAACTGCTGTGGGCCACACTCTTGTAATCAATGTAATGTAATGTGTAAGTCCAAGAGACCCACATGTAAATATGAAGAGTCATGTAAGTCAAAGAGCCATGAGGGAATTAGAATAGTCACAAGGGCTAGTTTTACCCTTGGCTATAAATACCCCTCATTTGTACATGAAAAAGATGGTTTCACTTTGGCTCCTCCCACATAGCCTTGAGAGTCTATCGTCTTTTCTTTGAGGAGTGAGTAGTGGCTCCAACGCCTCGCTATCGGGGTTACTGATGTATGGTGTACCGATGTGTCTTGGAACTTTTGCTTAATTGAGAAGCCTGATAACATGCCAACACATTTTCACACATGTATTATATTTTTTTGTAAGACTATTCTTTGAACACTTTTAATGAATGTTTCTTTAACCTATGTTAAAATAGTTGAACTATTTCAGTTGTTTTAACACATATTCTTACGAAAATGTGTTGTAAATTTTGTTAACACTATCTTATCTATGTGGGCTAACCCGTCAAACACTCAACATAACCATTCCCATAAACTTATTATCATGACCATCGCACTTGTGTCGACTACTCCACTGAGTTTTGTATGTGATATCTGTTCATTGTGTGTTTGCGAATTCCGTATTTGTGTGGCCTACTCCACCAAAAGCTACACATGTCCTATTGTGTTGTGTGGCTCTAATAGAGTTATTCCCTTTCAACTTGAGACTCAATTCCACCCTCTCCCTCTACGATGAAAGAACCTTGAAACAAGTAACAATAAGCACTCACCACACACACAAAGCTCATTGTTGGAAGACAAAGTTGGCCACTCTCGTGTGCTGACAAGCAAGAACTAAGGAAAACCTTTAAGATAATGACAACTGTGCCATCGAACTAGATAGGACTCCTATGCCAAATGGCCTGAGGCATAGTTTGGACTTCATATCGAGGGGATCCCTTGAATGCTGGTGGGTCCAACACTGTCAACATCTATGGTACTAGAAGGAGGGCTGCTACTTATTTATGGTTGAATGTCCTCTCACCCCCACTCATCAATCATCTAGTCAAGGCAGTAACTCGCACTCCCTCTAAACTATGCGCAACTCTGAAGTTGGTCATTCCTCACTTCCTAGACGTGAACATGACATTTCATATCAACACCTCTACTTTGTCCATCACATCACCTGTTAGTTCATGAAAGAAGTCAGACTGATCCTATGAATACAAGATCTTCAATATGCATAAAGAAAGCCAAAGAGCACTCCCACTAGATTTGTTGTATCATTTGTGTAAGAAGAAGTTATTGTCACACTAGAAGCTCTTGTAGACGCTTCTAAGAATGTAGAGGAACCTCCAGTATTCAAATAGGGAGAACAATACACCCTCGTGATCTTGGGCTTAGATTTTGGTACATGAGGCAGAGGCGGAGATGAACCAACAGACTCAGAGACAGAACTATCAGATTCTAAAGAAGGGGAAGAGGACGAAGAAGAAGAAGACTTGGATGAAAAATCTTGGAATGAATGATTCAGGGGCCATTTGTTCTCCCAAGCACTTTGCATAGGATGCCAAAGCATTCAGAGAGAATGCACATAAAGTATGACCCTGACAACACAGTGAAGACAGAAGACAACTTTGATAACTTCTACCTACAACTCCAAACGCTCGAGGTATGACATGATGACGTTGCAAGCATATTGCTTTTGTATACACTGGATGGTTTCACAGCAGTATGGTATCGCAACCTTCCTGTCAACTCCGTCCAATATTGGGTTATGTTCAAATGGATATTTCTTGAAAAATTCGTTGATGACAAAACCCTGACCATGTTGCTCAAAGATTTGGGCAGTCTAAATATGGAGCCGAAAGAAAAGGTAAACTATTTCAATCAGAGGTTTTTTCCTAGATTGAACAAGTTTTTAGCAGGCGTGAAACCGCGTGACTCAATCACTCTCAATTGCTACACGTCTTCACTGCCAACTAGCATTGCATAGTTTATCAAGCGAGTTGTGAAACTAAGATTACTAGAAAAATGTGAAGAGGAAATCATTGTAGAGAAGGACCTATGCATGATTAAATTCTTCAAGGATGATGAACCAGCGAAGAACTCCAAAGATGCGAACAAGAATCCCTAGGCCACAGTGAGCAAGGGTAAACAAAAAGAATCAACTGATATTGAAACACTTACTCGTCTTGTCAAGAACTTGACAACTGAAGTGTTTGAGCTCAAAAATGAACAATCGACACATCTGTGAGCATGCGACTGCCTAGACAAAGATAAGGAAGCATGTCATGAGGAATAAATCGCTTCCTGGCTAAATCTGTGCAGAGCTCCAGGTAAGTGTTCTAGATAGAACAGTGCATGAATGAAGATTTTTTCTCATTACATGAAGACGATCACCCGAAGGGGAATTGTTCAGATTGGAAATGATTGGTGACTCAGTATGCGATCGTATGCCAAACTTAGTGGGAAGTATGCAGTGCCAACAGAGAGACACAGGCGATGACAAAGATGTTGCACCTGACGAGGCACCCAACACTGGTCACGCAATCAACACGTAGCAATGCTCACAAGTAGTGTTGAAGAAAAAAACCGAGAAGTAGCACCAAAGAAAAATGATCATTACAATCTCAGGAGTCGAGGAGCTCCCAGTAGACTCAAGGAAATGCAACAAAGGCTTGAAAAACTAAAGAAGGTTGATACACCAGTCATCCAAAGGTAGAAAACACAAAGCAAGCCTGGGAACACAATGATAGACAAGAGTGCATCCATTAGAAGCAAACTATAGAACACTCTGCTGGACAATATGAACATAGGTCTGACCCTAGAAATATCAGTGTGTCTACTCACTCTAGACTACAAAATTGTGGAAGTCATGAATAAAACTCGTCCAAATATTTGTTTTTTCAAGTTAGCTAAGATTCAAATTCAGCAGGATATTCTGTTGCAGGAACTGGGGCAAACATCTACAGATAGTGCAACCTCCACCAGCAAGGGAGTAAGCACAACTTCCGGTTCACTCACAACAATGCTCAACACACTTTATATGGAAGAAGTGAACTCTATTTTCCCTCCATTATTTCTTTCATTTGAAATTTTTAACTACATTGTTCACAACTTTTTGGGTGATTCTGGTGCATCATCCAATGTCATGCCGCTCTCCATTTCCTAGAAGATCAATGCGCAATGGAGAAAGACATTTGTGCATATCATCCAACTTGATCAGACATGTCTACTAGCCATTAGGGAACTTTGGGATGTGATCATCTGACTATCTCATGACAGACGAGTTCACTATTGCATAAACATTACTGTTGTGGACATAGCGGAAGCGTACCGCCTACTGCTCAACAGGGACTTGTCTAGCAAGGTTAATAAATACTTTGCTACATAGTAGTCCCACTTGTCACTTCTGTATCAGGGAAAATGGATTCAAATCCAGGTGTTATCCGAGAGATACATGAGGCATAACATCACTCCCATCAATGGTGAGAATGAACCATTGGCCTTCAAATAACTCATGTTCGACAATTGCCTCATGGAAACAATGGGATGTTATCTCACACAACCAGCTTCAACCCCACTAGACATGTAGTTGGGTCTCCTTCCTTGCCCAACTGATGGAAATTAAACTTGTACAACAAATTGTAACACTAGTATCAGTAGTAGCAGCAGTAGAAGTCGTACAAGCACATCGAATGGTCCATGTACAAATGAACTATGGACCATGTATTTTTATAGATTAAAGACACATGATGGCTCTAGAACCGGGTGTGTCTTGATTGACCCAAAGCAGAAGAAGAACTTGATCTCGAGTCACATGGAAATTGAGTGCACCAACAACATTGCTGAATATAAAGGACTCATGTTGTGCTTGCAAAAATCCATTAGCCTCAACGTTGTTGTGCTCAAAGTGGTAGGTGATGCAAAACTCGTGGTACAACAGGTACGTAACACCAGACACTGTTTATCACCTCATCTCATAAGTTACTAGCAAGAGGTATGGTGACTAATATCTAACTTCCAAGAATTCAATATCATTGTTGTGTCAAGAACACGCAATGCAACTGCTAATATCGTAGCAAATGCCACTGCTAGCATGTCACCGCTTAGGAATAGATTTAATGTTCAAATTTTGTATAAGCCTTCTATCCCTAAAAACATAGAAAATTATGTTTTTTGGTGATGATCAACAGATACTACACTTCATGGAAAGCGTTGATGCCTTGAAGGATGCAGAAATTGATGAAGATGAGCACGAGTCGCCCTTGCAAGCTGCAGTTGATGACAAGAAAAGAAAACCCATTCCCAAGGGTGTGATTTCTCTCAATAGCCTCTATGACTTGTAAAACCTCTTTTAAGGGCCATGAAAAATAAAAACCCATAGTTCCACCTTGACGAAACAACATATCTACAAAGGAAAGGACCATGATCTGAAGTTCGTCATTCTCGGTACATGCTGCACACGACAAGAGCGACAAGTTTTTGTCCGCCTGTTTAGACAATATCGAGATGTGTCCATGTCGGCATATGATGACCTAAGTACATATGACACATGAATAATCCAACACATGATTCAAATCAAACAAGGATTCAAGCCATTACAACAAAAACTGTGTAAAATACATCTGTCTCTTGAATCCCTTATACAGAAAGAACTAACTAACCTGTTGGATGCTCAGATCACTTACAAAGTTTGTTATCTTACATGGGTTTCTAATTTAAGTTATGCGTGTAAGAAATCTGGGGAAATTTGCTTATGCATTGATTTCAAAAACTTGAACTGCTCCTAGATAAAAAACAACTACCTCTTTCAATCATCAGAACCTATGCTACATGCAATATCTAGAGCATGAATGTTGTCTTTGTGTGATGGTCTTTTGGGATGCCACCAGGTTCCAATAGTAGGACCTCATAGTATGATATTGACTCAGGAGAATATTAACCCACACATGTACCATCTATAATCACTTGACAGGAGGGTTGACAACCTTCCTATCAACAACCAAGATCTTAAACTCTATTTTTAGGAGGCCATGTCACGCCCCTCACCATGTACATAGTCTATTTACTGCTTGCCATTTTTTTCTTTGCTTACTATATTTGTTTCGTTTTGTTTTGTTTTCTTAGTATCATGCTATTTTTGGTTTGGTAAATAAGTTTTGCCCTCTACTTAGTTCTGGCTTTTGAATGAGTATGTGGTTGAGATATAAAGAGTCTCGTGACATTGTAACACTTGGCCAGTCCTACGTGCACCTTCTCTATACCTGCTTATAACCTTCAGCCGATGAAGTATTGATGGAAAATACGAGTTGTCTGCAAGGGAAGCTTTGGTCAAACCTTGAACTTGTGTCCACATTGGGAAACACCATGCCTATACTCATCTTCCTCTCTATGTGTCTAGGATCATCTAACTAGTAGAAACGAAGAAGGGAAAATGTAAACGAAAAAACCTATGTCAGAATTCTTACAAGATTATCTGAAGGAAAAACTCCTACTTCTCTCAATAAGTTGGGATCCCTCTTCCAACCAGAAATTAAATAAGTGCCTATGCATAGTCCAATACAAAAGTGAAAAAAGAGAAAGGCTTCCTACAAAGAGAGGTGAAGAATGCAACTCCACCGGGGTACTAACCAGACTCACTGGAAGTGGAGAAATGTGTGTGTTCCTGCATGAATCCACCGAGGTACTGTCTAGGCCTATGTAGCGAAGGAACACGAGAGATGAAAACTTATACTCTGAAATTTTTTAACTCGCGACCCAAACTACCTTTCCCCATTTCCAAATGTTATGACCGAGCTGAAACTTGTTGTTGTGTTTTACTAAGTTGGTGAAAGTTTAACCATGTCTGCCCATGGGGTAAGTGGGGAAGCTGAAGTAACCCGCGTAGCAATTCAATACTCCATGAAATACCAAGGCCCTATGATGTCAATGGATCATAACAGAGCAGATGCAATTCAGCGAGTGTGTCCCCAAGTGTTGTAGCAGTTGCAACGCCCTCCAAAATTTTGGCCCACATTCATTTTCAAAGCCTTCCTTAGGTTTTTCCTTGATGTTTGCAAGCACACAGGCTCATCCCATGACCCCATGCTAAGTATTATTACCATCCTCACTTGACTATTCATCGTACATCTTTTTGCATGTTGGTCACAATCTGATGCTTGCAGTCATGTTTTAGCCATGCAAAAAGTCTGCTTTCATGTGTACAAGTTGTGTTTTCTATGTAAACATTCACCATAGTCACGCACGAAGTTCCATGAATTGTCGTGCAAGTGTCATTCTAGTCGTTCAGTGATCTATAACAAGTGTCGTGCCTATCGCTCGCACCGTTGGTTAGTCACATGGAGTGTATGTTGTCTTGATGGTTCGAGGTGTCTTGTCATCAAAGTCATGTTGAGTGTGTGTTCGCAAGGTCATGCATGTATGAGGTCACTCATCACACACTCAATCATTTAACTAAAGCTATGTCGACCAAACCAACCCCAATATTCAAACCTCCTTTGAGTTGCACTGCGCAGTTTCAGCCCTCAGTGAACATGTACTACTACCCAAAATTATCTGGATCTTGAGCCTGCCTCCCAAGTAGTGTGCACTGTGCAACCCTAGAATTGACTTGATTGATTGTCATGTAGAGCAGTGCAAAATTTTCCTAGCAGGCCATCTCAATCTGCACTAGCCACCAACAAATCAACCAAGCTTCCAGCTGGTCAACTAGAGTGTATGATTAGGCAATGACACTATACCTCACTCCTCCAAAAATTGCACAGACCCTGTCAAGAATTCCTACTTCCACTGACTAAAGAAACTACGCAGACATGCTAGACAGACACCTAGTACATGTCACTACACTACCCAGAAAAATTGAGCAGTTTTTCCAACCAGTCACCCTCTCAGTCGGCCTACTACTCATCCTAAAAAATACATAGCTTTCATGAGCAATATCCCAACTGTCCAACATCTCACTCAACTTAGAAACTGCGCAAGGATGTCTAGTAGGCCAGTCTCCTAGCTCTACACAGTTTTTGCCAGCAGCCTCCATACACCTTGCCATGTGAAGGTGAAGCTATGATACACCAAGAGCACATCCATCACCCAGCAAGACTGCAACTCAACATGCACATCACTAGCACCACGAACATACCAGTTTTATTGTGTCGAGTCATGTCATGAGTCATCTCGGCCAAATCACTACTATGGATGACATTGTTGTAATCAATGCAATGTAAAGTGGAAGTCAAGAGACCCACCTGTAAATCTGAAGAGTCATGTAGAGTTGAAGAATCATGTAAGTCAAATAGTCATGAAGGAAGTTGAACAGTCACAAGGGCTAGTGTTACCTTTGGCTATAAATACCCCTCATTTGTACATGCAAATGAATTTTTCACCTTGGCTCCTACCACATAGCCTTGAGAGTTTATCGTCTTTTCTTTGAGGAGAGAGTAGTGTCTCCAACGCCCCGCTATCAGGGTTAGTGATGTATGGTGTACCGACGTGAGAGGGAACTTTCGCTTAACTTAGAAGCTTGATAACAAGCCAACACATTTTCACAACTGTATTGTATTTGTTTGTAGGACTATTTTTTGAACACTTGTAATTTATGTTTATTTAGCATGTGTTAAAACATTTGAACTGTATCGATTGTACTAATATGTATGATTACAAAATGTGTTGTAAAAGTTGTTAATATTGTCTCGCCCATGTGGGATAATTCTTCAGACACTCGAGAGAACCATTCCCATAAACTTGTTATAATGATCATCACACTCGTGTGGACTACTCTGTTGGGTGTTCTATGTGCTATTTGTTCACTGTTTGTTTGTCACTATCACATCCGTGTGGACTTTTCCGTCAGAAGTTGTGCATGTCCTATTATGTTGTGTGTCTCTGACAGAGTTGGGACTATCCCCTTTCGACTTGAGACTCACTTCCACCCTCTCCTTCTACAGTGAAAAAACCTTGACAAAAGTAACACTAAGCATGTGAACCTCATGGATCGAAGACAAAATAGACAGGTCTCATGTGCTAACAAGAAATAGCTCAGGAAACCCTTTAAGATAATGGAAATTCGGGCATCATATTGGATACTACACCTACACCAAATAATGTCAGGTCTAGTTGGGACTTCATACCGGGTAGATCCCCTAAATTTTGGCGAGTCGAGCACCATCAAGGGGACACTTATGTTAAGTAATGTTAAAGTTATGAAGATTAAATATTCTTGGAAGATCCTTGCTCTACAAGATTGCAAAAGTTAACATTTTGAATGTGAGGGTTTTTTTTTTTTTTTTTGTTGATGGATAGGTGGGATCAGATATTCATGGACTCGATGCCTTTGGAAAATGTTTGAAGTCTACTTCATTTCAAGAGTGGTGTTCAAGGTTGTTGAATGTTGGACGAGATTTGTTTATTTATTTTATGACAAATGTTAAACGGAGCACCTGGAGCTTCTTGTTCTAGTAGGCCTAGGTGTTATCTGAGATGTTGTGAGTGTGTTTTGTCTCTAAGTGTGAATATTTTGAAATAGTTGAAGTTTTGAAAGTCATGTGTATGGAAAATATTTACAGTCTTAAATCTTTTGGTCATTTCCTTTCGTATTTTTAAATCTCTCTTCTAATCATTGATATTTCATAAATTGCTGAGCAAATTTCCTCACAAAAGCTAAATTTAAGAAATTGCAACACTCTTTATTGAATTATGGATAGGTTTACCGTTAAATATTGCAATATTACCATGTTCGTGAAAACTAGATTTTTTAGTTTTAAAAAATAGAAGATAAAAGTTCTTTTCGATTAGATGTGACATTGACATTCCAAGGGAATGTGTACATTTACCAAAATCTCTCACGGCTAACGCTTAAATTTTTTGACGTTCCCTTTTAATTTAAAAAATTTATTCTAAAATGGTTGGATAAATCTTCTGATTGTCATAATGCATGAAGTGCCTCATCACATTTGCTAGATCCTCGGATTTACTAGATCCATTTCCTGATATATTTATTTGTCAAATCCTTCTTCGATAGGGAAAAGTACTTCTTCCATTAATATTAAAATTTTATATTTTTGGAGAAGATTTTTTGTGTACCTGAATAGTGAACTTTAATGAGATTTTTTGAAAGTTTTTCTGGCAGGTTTTCCTGGTCAAAATCCGGCAGCAATTTATTGAAATCGGAAGTTTGGTAGCTAGTTTCTGCACAATCAAAGGGTCCTAGGGTTTTTTAGGGTGCTGAATCTAAATATGCAGTTAAAAAACGATTTTATCTGCTAAAAGTCAAGATTTAACCTCAATTTCATATGCCAAATTCCATCACCGGAATCTCCAAAAAGTATCATTATAGACAACTCCTATCTCGAATATGTTCATCTCATATAAAATTCACTTCCTTCAATATCTCGAATTCAGCATTTTTTGTATTTTGCAAGGGCAAACATTTTGTAATAGTTCATACTAAAATTTCTGCTGCTCATAGCCGATGAAAAAGTGAATGAGTTGAACTTGACCACCTATGGCATTGCTGCGAAGACCCAACATGTTAGCGTAACGGTTAGAATGCCAAATGTTATGGCGATTCTCGTCAAGACCCCCTCACGGCACCTCAGTGACGTCACATGGATGTGTCGGTAGAATAATCTTCCTGAACTCAACGCTGATGTTTTTTTAATTTTTAATTTTAAATTTTAACATAAAATACTCACCTTTGTTGGATTCCAACATTGAATCTTAAATTTTAAAAATATTTTAAATTTTAATTTAAAAAATAAAATTTATTGCTAAAGTATATTTGAATTGCATTATGAAATAGAGGTATTTGTTTTTATGTGACAATTTTTTTTCTTTTTTAATAGAGTTTTTATTTAATTGAACTGTTAAGTTAATTGGGAAGGGTGATTTTTATAAACTTCATCTTAATCACAAAACAAAGTATTTGGAGAAATTAAATTTGTTTAATTGCTAATAGTGAAAACAAAAAATTATAATTTAGGAGAGAAAATATATATATATATATATATTGCATTTTTGAATGTATAAATATATTGGGCAATTTGAAAATGTTAACGAGTACTTGAAGTTTTGACACTACACAATTTAAATTTACAAATTAACAACTATTTGCAGTATTTTAGACAAAAAAATTGAAAACTATACATAAGAAACTAATCAAAATGAAGAATACTAAAACTCCTTAAAATATTTTACTTAAACATTGAAATATTTTATTTAGGATGGTGTCTATGATTTCTTTTTTGTTATTAATATATTCTAAGCGAACCTTAGTTTTACTTCATTTTGTATACTAATTTTTTATTTTTATTTATAATCTACATTGTATTTTATTATTATTAAACTTATTCATAATTTTAATTTTAAATGCCACATATTGATTTTATATTAATAGTCCAATGAAACACACGTTCCCTCTTATTACAAATAGTTGATTTTTTTTTTATTTTCAATTAAATTTTTGTTTCTATATATCCATATCAAGTTGATATTGAAATAAATTACTCAACAGATATTCGAATACTTTATATAGATTCACATTGAAATAATTTTGAAGAGTATGAGAAAGAGGAATCCTCCTAGTATTAAAAAGTAAAAATATAATTCTAGATCTGCCATGCTAGGTGAAGACCTTCTATTTGGAGTGTGGAATTAGAGAGAATATTTGAAGCTCTTGGGATTTGATTCGATAGGGAGTCAGGTGGATCTAGGTATATGCTTGAAATTAATGTAAATATTACTAGCATCCATCCATCTTAGGCACTAATCTAACATCAGCAGAGATGGACCAAATTACTTTAGGTGCAAACTTATTTTAGAGTATTTTTAAATGCTATACTTATTACATAACACTTGCATTTGTCATTTTATCAACTCAGACTAAAATGTTCTTTTTGTTATTAATATATTTTTAAATAACATTAAATTCAATATTAAAATTGAGATATTTTTATTTTATACAATATTAAGATATTTCCTGTAATAATTTTTTTAAATATTTTTGAAAAATATTAAAATTTAAACATAAGATTTACATAAAATTATAATAGTTCATAGAAATAATTTCTTTTATAATTAACATTAATTTTTTAAGTAATATTTTATTTTTTCTTTTTAAAAAAAGCACATCTCAATTCCAAGCCTACTAAACATAGACATACCTATATATGGCTTTCAAAGTATGTTCTAGAATTAGCTTTTTAAAATTCCCTAAGACGACATTAAGTCCTTAATCTCATCTTTACCCAACTGCACCGGATTCTAGCTTATTGTTGTATAGGCGACCAGTTTCTTTAATACCATTTATATTGAAATGTACAGGATTTTAGTATTTTAGAAGTAATAGAATTTTAAATTTTAAAAATAATTTAAAATTGTATTTAAAAAATAAAATTAATCATTATTTTAAATTTTGATTTTAAAAATAAAGTCAATTATTTAAATATATTTCAATAAATATATTTATTTTATATCAAATTCATTTCCTTTAGTATCTTGAATTTAGCATTAATTTCTTTAATTTGTGATGTGACCATTTTCTAGTACTTGATATTAAAAGTCTTACTGCTCATAGCCGACAGAACAGACAATGCGTTGAACCTGCACGCAGTAACGGTTAGTTGTCAAATGCCAAACGTTATTGCGACAAGACGCCTCCGTTTTATAGTCGTCACGGCACATGGTTGTGTCCGTAGGATAACCTCCGTTACGTCAACAATGATGTTGGTTTTGTCAGTGACATCAACAGACAAATCTTCAACTCTCTTGGATTTTGGATTTAAGTATGGTTAAATGTCGTAGAAATTAAATTGCAAGAATATTTTAAAATTTAATTAAAAAATTAAAAATAAGTGATGGAATATTAAAAAATTAAAAATAAGTGATGAAATATATTTTAATTTTATATTAGGTGTTGAATGAAATATGTATCCCATTTTATTACTCTTATTACAAATAATTGATTTTCTTTTACTTTTAATTATTATTTTTCTTTATATTTATATATATCAAGTTGATCCTCCTATTTCTCAGTCAGAACCGTCTCCCTGATTGATTGTTGTATTCCTTCCCATATCTTTTCTTGTGTATTTGCTTTATCTAAGAAGATCCTTCGGTTCCTTTCCTTCTATAGAAGCCATATAACAAAACCTTTGGCAAGATTCCAGATTCTCCTTACGACCTTACACGAAAAATTACCCTTTCCCCATTGGAAAATAGTGTTTTTAATATCCCTGGGGTCTTTGTTAGATTCTCCAAAGAGTTTTCTAACCTCTTCCCATTGATATTGTGCAAATGGGCAAGAGTTCAGGATGTGTTCTTGGGCTTCATTATCTTGTTTACACAGGCTGCATCTTGCAGGTCCCTGAAAGCCTCATTTTTGTATCTTGTTCCACGTCAAGATTCTTTCTTTTCCGACTAGCCATGCAAATATAGTTACTTTTGGCCACCATTTATTTCTCCAAATTATTTCCCAGTCTGTAGTTTCTCCCTCCCTCTCTTGTCGTGTGGATAAATAATAGGTTTCTTTGACTATGAAGGTCCCTCTTGTGGACTTTCCCCATATGAGGATATCCGGCGAGAGCGAACCCCGAAGAAGGAAAAATCCTAGCTAAGCTGAATATGGAATATGGTATGGTGTACCCCTCCAAAGAAAGACAACAACATCAGACTCAAAGCCCAGAGCAATTCAGTTATCCGGCAAGAAACTTTATTAAACTTAACTTTGATGGGGCTTCCAAAGGAAACCCAGGGCCGGCACGCCTTGGAGGTATTTTCAGAGACAGTGAGGGACGCACTAGATGGGTATACGCGGAAGGGGGAGGCATAATGACCAACAATGAAGCTGAAGTGATGGCTGTATATCAGGGTCTTAGAATAGCAGTAAGGAATGGCTACAAAAGCATGGAAATTGAAGGTGACTCTCAGATAGTAGTGGAAATGCTCCAAAATCTCAACAATGGGAAGGATTGGGATCAAGTGGCAAGGAGTTGGAGAACGTCAGGGATTATTCAAGACTTGGCAAACATTCTAAAGCGCATTCAATATAAAATCTTTAACCATGTCAGGAGAAAAGGAAATAAAGCTGCAGACTTTCTTGCAAATTGGGGATGCAAAGAGCGGGAAGAGAAAATAGACAGCATTTGGTCATTAGTAAGGAGTAAACCAGGATTGGAAAACCTTACTACAATAATCACGCAGGACCATAATGAATCCACGGCTTAATAACAAGGATACACATAGACCCCCGATCGGGGTGGAACCGGCGGCGAGGAGATCAATCATTATAACGAGAGCGAAATACAATGACAAGGCTTATGAGATATGGGTAATCATGACGGCAAGCAGGAAGATCTACGGGGAGGATATGATAACAAGGCGAAACAGAGAGGGAGTAGAGAAAGGCAGAAGGAGTGATAGAAATGTTGCAGTGATGGGACACAGAGGCGAGGGTACAGACAACAGACATGGAGAAGAGGGAGATGATGGAAATAATAGGTGGCAGTGGGAGATGATGAAGAGGAATGAGGAGGAGCGGCAAAGGAAGAGTCATAAAGGTGAGAGGAGATGCGAAGGAAAGAATGTGTTTTTAGCAGCTACAATGAAAGAGCAAGGAGACAGGGTGGCAGAGACCATAACAAAGCTCAAGATAAAACAGGGAAGGCAGAAAGATTGCCTTATACCAACAATAGGAAGAGGTGAATGGCAACGACGAGGAGAACCAGAAAGGAAGTAACTGAGGTGAGCGGAGGCAGAAATGGGTTGGGGAAGAAAGGGAAAAAGGTAGAATCGTGGGAAGCAATGGATCAATACCAGATAGGTATGGAGGCGATGGAAGACGAAGAGGAAATTCATAACTTTGAATAGTATGAGCAGGAATGGACAGGGAAGGCTGTGTCGGAGGACGAGAGACACCCCAAGGTTAATTTCTAAGAAGAAAGGAAGTATGAGGTAAGGAGAGGCAGAGGGCGAAGAGTGGGAGGAGACCTGGGCAACACCTCTAGCATGAAAGATCAGGGTGACAGAATAAGGGTAGATAACAGAGGAAGAATAGGCAGAGGAAGGACCCCCGACGGCAGAGGGAGAGGGAGACAGGCCGGGCAATGGGAGAACAGAGAGCAAACTTCGGTGGGGAAAAAGAGGTATAGAAAAACTTTGAAAAAGAAAGTCCAGTACGCAGAACGAGCCTATAGCGAAAACACAGACGAGGATATCCAGAGAATAATTCAAAGAATGGAGGAGGAAGCCACACAGGGGCAGTTGGATTCAAAAATGGAGGACTGGGTATATTTGCTACCGGATCCCGGAAACACCAGAGGGCGCATGACACTGTATAAACAGGCATTACATGTGTACTGGGTCATGAAGAGATTGTTGGCAAAAGCAATGGAGAAGGTTGCCATGGAGATGGCAAAAGTAGCTCAGGGAATTCCTAACATGAAAAAAGAGATGCAAAACATTCAGGTGACCCTAATAACGCAAGACAACAAACTAGAAGAGAACAAGCAGCTGATAAGGGAGAACAACTCAGGAATGAAGGAAGAAGGAGACCAGCGGGAGGCTATGGCAGATTGATGCATGGAGATATGTATAAATCTCTTTAGTTTTGATGCAGAATGACAGCCCCTAGATTTTGGTCTCTGTTTATAATGCAGACTAGTATTAGTAGAAATAATAGTAATATGTTTAAATGTTTAGTATATTTAGCTTGGACAAGGAGAATCAGTATTTTTGGTTTTTGGATGGCTGTTAAAAACTTTAGATGGCCAACAGACCTGGTTTCCCTTCGCGGAGGGTTGAGGCCTCCATATGTATGTACAGGTTTCAACTCGATTTAATGAATATGGATGGTCACTCCTCAGCTTACAATATATATAAATATATATATCAAGTTGATATTGAAATAAATTACTTAATTAAAATTGAGTAATTTATATGAATTCACATTGAAATATTTTAGAAAATATAAGAATTAAGTATCTTTTTCTTCACGTTAGAAAAGGAAAATATTGCCTCTTTTTTAATTACTTTTTATTCTTCTAAAATTTAGATACAACTAATATTTCCAAAAAAGAATTTTCTATTATGATTATGAAACATGGAAGTGTTCATACTAAATAAATTAAGTTATTTCACATGGATATGGAAAATATTTTATTTCTGATGGGGTTGTAATATCAATAATAATGAATCGAAATTAAAATATTTTTACCACATGTAGTTCATATTGTGTTATAACAATTTTAATAGTTAATAAGTTGAAATATCTAAACATGTATAAGGTTATAATACATTTAATAATTAAAACTATTTAAACATGTACAACTAGGTTGAGCACAAACATCTCCCCACACATCTCTTCATATTGGGTTGTAGAATGGGCCTCTCATTGCAGTCATCCTCCCTCTAACGCGATTGTGTTTTAGTATTATGAATTGGCTATGTTTCACTTTGATTCGGAAACCATTTTGGTAAGAGGAAGGACCTCACATTAACATAATAATAATAATAATAAGTCAGCTTTTGTGCCAATTCAAACTTATGAGAAGTTCACTAAGCAACAACTTGAAAAAAATTAAAATATGTTTATTTTATATCTCACTATTTAAATATAAAAAGCACATACATATAAACTAAATCTTTGGTAAATGATTGCAGGAGATGATCCACCATAGAAACATTCCCCATAACACATTTCATGTTCACAAGATTAGAAAAACATGCAAATTAAATAAATTTTAACTTCTCCTTCTTCTTCTTCTTCTTCATATTCTCACTCTTATTATTATTATATATATTATAAATGGGTTAAATGTCTATACAGTTTTTAAAAAAAAATCAACAATATTCTTAACCATGAACATTCAACCCTTCTTTAACAAGAAAATTATTAACTTTCAAATAATAATTCTTACGATACCCTGGCTTATGTATACAACATGACCAACATGAAAAAAAAAATTGTTTTATCCATGCCTCACAAGTTAGAAGGAGAAATTCACATTTTAATTCATTATTTCATCATTCATCATGGAAAATCTATAATTAGTGAAACCATTTAAATTGAACAAGTGTTGTACAACAATTAAGTCGTTATCGCTCAAGTTTGAAATTATGCTCTTGGAAAAATTGCATAAAAAATTATAATCTACATTTGTGAGTTCTAAATTACTAGTGGCTAATATGCAAACGAAATCATATAGGCTTGGTTTAGTAGGAACTAATAAACATAAATTCGAAGTGGGTATTATTTTTCTTTTACTAGCATTAGGACTTACTTGCATAAGTTACCTTTACTTCAATGGTATATACCATCATACAAACTAAAGAGGAATATATATTCTATATCCCTTTTATTATTAAGAGCCTAGATGCATCCACCTTTGGATCTACCATGCAATATGTAAACCTTCTATTTGGACTACATAATTTGAGAAAATGTTTGTTTCTCTTCGGATACAATCCCTCTTCGTGCATGATAGATTTCAAGTTAGGTTGATCTAGGTATATTCTTGAAATTAATGTAAATATTATTAATAATTTATTTATTTCACACTTGATATATTTGCATATGCCATAATGGTGTGTTTCAAAATTCCAATATGTAGTTAATTCACCTTGCTTATTCGAACCCTTTTTTTTGTAGTAGCCTTCTATTGGTAGACACAATTTTATTATGTATTTGTGTCTCTAAACCAATTTCATCTCTTCGAGACTTTATGACAAGATTGAGCCTTATGTTTCGCTCAAGCTTAATCACATTGTCAATCTCTTCTCAATTAGTTATTACCATCTATATTATTGATCTTATCATGTAAATATTTGAGATCGCCATCATGCATCAACCTTCCAGTACTGGATCACTTGGCATATGGCAAAACCAATTCACTATTCCAATACTAATATCATCCTCCAATTTAATCATAGTTTCGCTTTCGTAGGGTAATGAAGGTGAAAAATATGGTATCAAATATTGCATGTATCCATCATATTGACACGAGATTCCCAATTTTTGCAACAATGACAATTGATATTATCAAATATGGTAATGATTTCAACACCCATTACATAACAATTGTTGTAGGGATCATTGTTAATCATATTAAATTTAATCATGTTGTCAACCTAGTCGACAACCCCCACATACCAATTATCTCAAAAATAGTTGTTCATCGTTAGTGATTGTTGATCCAAATAAATTTTAAATAAATACCTATTTTTTCTTAGTTGCATTGAGATGTGATAGAAACATTCGTTCTTCCCCATTATTAGTTTTGAAAATCTCTCACGCATTCACAATAGTTGTATTAATGATGAATTAAAAGAAAATTGTGGTATTTTAGTATAAATAATAGAAGTGTTTATTTAAATTACAAAAATATGTGCTGTGAAATATGTACATAAATTCCCAAAAAAAAATCCAAAAAAACACTTAGCCAAAACCATTTACCTCAATAGTAAACATTTACTATAACAATTTAAGATACGTTAACATGAAATACATAAACCTAATTATCATGCTTTTCCAAAGAAACTTTCAATTAGCAAAATTTTAAGTGCTCTCCTAGGTTGTTCTAACTATTAGAATGGAAGAATAATGTTACATCAAGGTTAAGTATTAAGTATTCACAGAAAGGCGTTGAGTGTAAAAGTTCTTGGCATCATGGATCTTTCTAATATCGTGATATTTTATATAGCGTAAGACATTTTATTAAACCCAATGTTGCACTCGTAGTGTCTTGATTTGAAAATTGTCAATGTCATACGGTATAGCAAGACAAAAAACTGTGTGGTGACCCATAACAGTGCCAAACAATTAAATCCACACTCGATTAGCTAGGATTCAGTTTGTGAAAGTGTTGTTGTCACTCCTTAATCAAAATGAGAAATAATAGAAGAATAAGAAATGTGTTCAACAATATTTTGTTGACATGCTAGTTATTTATATAGCCATAAAAACTGATAACAAAAACTTGAATGGACCTTGCTACTCATCTCTATTGAATGTTATTGCATTCTCTAGCTCAACTTGAATTTGAATATTAGTATTTGAAGAAAATTTAGAATCTTTTTATCATTTACATTGTTAGATACAGTGAGTAATTATGACCACTCCATAAATTTATATAATGGATTTACAAATGTGAATTCCCTGTGTTTTATTCTAGCAAATACTAAACTTATTTGATAAATGTAGATAATTCAACAAAGATAATGAATGATCAATGATCAACCCTATATTGCATAGGTTTATTGTAATTATCTTATTGATTGTTTCTTAATTTTCTATTTATATGATTATTTTTGTTTAGGCCGATATTAATTTTTTTTACTAATTTTTTTTTTTTTTTTTAGACATGCCTCAACTTTATCCTCAAAACTAATACAATTACACATCACTCTCATACTAGGTTGTAGAATACATCTATTGGGGAAAAGGCTATAGTATAATAGTGTATTATTAGTTTGATTTTTATCAAAAAAAATATTGCAAAAAACTTTTACTAAAAAATCAATTAAAAACCTTATTAAGTTCTATATAAATTTTATTTACGTTATAGATATTTTGTTTTTTGAAATCTAGGACATGAGGGAGAATTTACTTTCCATAACCTGGAGTTTTAAAGGCTTATAGTACCAAGTTAGTGTTATATAATATTTACAAAGTATGTTAAGTAGTTTATAGTAATGGTTAATTTTAATTTATAAAGGGACTTAAAAAATTGTATTTTATATAATTATATTTTTTTGGGTTAATTAAAGAAGATTTACATTTCATTTTATATGATATTGATCATCAATATAATATTTTTAAATTAAACTTAATATTAATTACTAAAAAAATAAACCCCATTTTTGATTTTTATCCAAATAATTAAGTTGCTATAACAAATCCATATTATTATTATTCTAATGTTTATTTAATGTTTATATATGCGCATTTTAGTTTTAGTTTGATTTCAAAAAGTTTTTTTTAAGATATAGATATGAAAAATTATTTCCTACAAATAATGGTTACAACATAGAATTAGGGTACTGCTCCATTAGATAATCTTCAGAAAAAATAGAAATATTATACCTATTGGATAAAACTAGAAAATCAAATATTATCATGACCTCTTAAGTATCTATAAAATATAGGCATACAAAAATAAGATATAAAATGAAAGAGGAAATAGTAGCAATTTTAAGGAGGTGGGATTAAAATTGATCGCCTCATATTGAACTAATTTCTTGTTGTCTCAATGAGAGCATCCTAGGTATGGAGGAGTTGCCAATTCTATTTCAATTATTTCTACTCATTTGTACATAGAAATAAATTCGTGTTGCCAAGAAGAATTTTATATTCAACTTACTGTCCATTGTGTACATGCAAAGAATAAGTTTTATATGCAAGTAAATGCCCATTATGTAGATGTATTGCCTATATCTACCTCAAGTGTGGCCTGCATTAGAAACCCATTTAGTCACATTTCTTCACACTTCAAAATCTTTGAGTGCATGTCAATCCTAAGGCAATTGTCATTCAACTTTGGTAAGTTCATCATGTATTGGCTACAAAGTGAGATATCAATACATGATAGGAGATATTTCAGCTCATAGCTGAGTTCAAGTTTTCCTCCTCCTATAATAATAGGCTACACCCCATCATACTCATTCCCATTGGTGTGGCATGGTTTAATTCTAGATTTGGGAGAAAGAGAGGAATTGGAAAAAGGGATTGGGGGTCCCAAACATAAAATGAGATGATACACTAGGATTTTGTTGAAAGTGACTAACACAAAGAACTATAATGGGGAAGGCCACTCTGAAGCAAAAGCTTCTCATAACTATGTACGATGTGCCAATCCCTTGTGAGGTGAAAAAAATCCCAAGAGTAAAGTCCTATCAATAGAGGAGGTTTAACCTAGACACATGAGTTGAGAACTAGAGAGAACAAAGATATATATATTAGGAATGAGGAACAGAAACTTGAGAAGAAGGTCCAAATATTGGTTCTTTGTAGTAGTAGGCTCCTTGAACAAAGAGAATGAGACTCTTCTTGGATTGTGCAAATGTTTTGTTCCCCCCTTAAGTGTTTCCTATGGAATAACTAATTGAAATCATATAATTTTCTCGAGATGTGTGGCATACGACTAAGAAATCCAAACTGAGAGTCGTAACTCACCATTGATATAGAGGTAAGTTCCTACTTTCCTC
>APFE030130173.1:344992-398193 GCA_000404065.3 Pinus taeda
CAGATGAACATAATATTAAAACAATGCAATGTAGAGGTGTAAGAACAATGATTGTGAGAATCGAAATCGCTATGGCCATTATGAGGAAGGAGACATGTCTAGATCTTGATGTAGATCTAAGAGAAATTAAGTCTAAAAACTCGTGCGCAGACTAAATATGGAGATGTCCTAAAGGAAGAGCATCGTTAATTCTCCACGGCACCATGATCAATAATTTGAGTTAGTTGATATGTGCAACGGTATAAAAAACACATGAATGTAATGAAATTTTCATAGTTGAGATGTTTTTTCTAATGTGCTAGATATGTTACATGCAATGAACACCTTAACTACTTACATATTATGACGAAATCATAAGTTATATTTTTCCATGTACCCCAAGAATGTATCTCGGTGGGATGAAAACGCCCCACCCCCACCCATCTACCTGAAGCAAACACCACCTAAAGGACCTTAAAACTTTTGATCCAAGATGAAATGAGAGTGTGAAAGCTAGTGGCTAAAGTAAATGCAGAGACAAGTCCCAATGGAAGAGCATAATCAACGCTCTTGGGTGACATGACTAGTGTTAAGAGTGAACAAAGATTCATAGCGGTGGATGACAGAAATGAATGTAATAGGACTTGCATCATTGAGAGGCATGTACTAATGCACGAGATATGTAGCATGTGATTGGAAACTCATAGGGGTTGAGTTGTCATATCCCTTGAGTGTTTGTCTGAGTAGGATAGAAAGATCTCACCAACATCCCTGTACCCGATGATAACCCATCTCAAGGACTTCAAAAATTTCTGATTGTAAATATGTTTTACTTTTATTATTTCTAAGTATGTGTGTGTGTTTGTCTTAAATTTTATGAAAAATGTCAATTTAAAATGCCATAATAGTTTTTTCATTATAAAATAAGTATAATTTTAAATTAAGATAATTTAATCCAAAATATAATTTAATTAATGAAAAAATATAGTAATGAAATTTTAAATTAAGATAATTTAATCCAAATATATTTACATTATTAAATTAAAGAAAATTATACACGTATTAAATTTTTGAATTCATTTAGAAGTACAAATTATATAAATGTAGTTAGTTTTTTTATTTTTATTTTTCCCTTATTCTTAGTTATAAAAAAATGATTTAACTTAATTTTTTAAAGAAAAAAAACATCTCTTGTGATATTTTGAGAATTATGATTTAAACTTTTAATTGTTCGCTAAGTGTTCAAATTAGTATCACTATCTCCGAAATTAATTAAGTCCATTAAAAATTGTAACCGCAATTATGGTTAGTTATTAGGTCATCCTCCATCTAAATATTTAAAAAAACAACACATTGTTTTGCTATGTGTCCCTTCTTTCTTTACCTTGTCTTTCTCATATTAAAAGAAAACGTCACCCGTATCACATTTTAACATAAAAATATTCAATATATCATTAACCAATACATTAACCAGAAAAAGTAAATTGAATAATTGAAACTCAATTACACTATGTTCATAATATTTTTTAGATTGAGTCATCTTCACTCATGTAACTTTAAATATTTAACTGTTCTCAATACTCCATTATGAATTGATAAATTAATTATGAATTAATAAATTAAATTTCTTCGTAATAGCTTTGGGTAATTTAAAAAAAAAATTATTTGTAATTTGTTAGGAGAATTTCTTATTCTTAAAATGTGAAATAATTAATTTTGTAAGTTAATATGCAATTTCTTATTCTTAAAATTTTATAATAAATTGTTTAACAAATTGGAATTTTAAGATGAAATTTAAAATTTATATATTTTTATTCTTTTATATTTTTATTCATAATTAAATATCATTATCATTATATGTAGCATGATCGTGATTCATTTATGTCTTAATGTCCTTTGTGTTATCTTTAAAGGAAACAAATTTGATATTCTCAAGCATTGTGCCTCATTTTGTCACAATAATAACTAAGACAACCACATTAATAAATGTGGTTGATATACATGGTAGGCATAAATTTAATATATGTTAGCACAACCACATCAACAAATGTGGTTGAAAAACACAAGAGGTATTATTAATATAAATATAATATTAGTGAAAATATTAATCATATTGATAAATATATAAATAATAAAAAAAACTAATTACTAGAACAAATTCCTTCCATTCTTCTTTTTTAAATTCACCAAGTTGACATCCATAACTTGAAATAGGAATGTCGATAACTCATACTGTATATGATGTTAAATTTGTATATAAGCTTAAATGGAAATCAAAATTAAATGACTTTGCAACATGCAAAATGCGTTGGATAATGAATGTTTAAAAAAAAAAATATTATTCATTTTAAATGAATCAAATATGTGATACTACCATGATAAGTGATTTATATATAAATAGAAAAGGAGTATAACACGTAAAGAGAATAAATAATTAGCTTAATATTGAAAAAGAATGAAAACCAAAAAGGTGGAGCAAAGATTGCTCTTCCCAATATTCAAAATAGCTAAATATATTACATTCTAAACATCAATGATAAATGATTGAAGTAGAACTTGACACGTATGGAGTATAACTCAAGTAAAACTACTTTCTATGATAACTAGTAGAGAACATCATAAAATGTGACGACACCTAATAGACAATGAGATTAGTATGTCAACATCCCCTCCTAATCTCAATTGTTACATGTAGAAACACTTACAATGCCTAATTTTTCTGTTTGAAATTCAAATACACTATTTCCCAATGGCTTTGTAAAACTATCTGCAAGTTGATATTTGTGAAAGTACTATATCCCCATCATTAACAAGATCATGGATGAAATGAAAACATGTGTGAATGTGCTTGATATTTTTCTGGAAAACAAGATTTTTTGATAAAGATATTGTGGAATTGTTATCATAGTAAATTGGATTTGGATCCTTTTGAACATTTAATAGATCTTTCAATAATCTTCTCAACCACACTGCTTGACAGGATGTTGAATTTGCTACTACATATTCGTCTTATACAGATAATATTGGAACTATTGATTATTTCTTAGATTCCCATGAAATCAGATTGGTTCCAAGATGAAAATCATATGCTGAGTTGCATTTGCAATCACCTAAAATCATTGCATCATTGCTATTTGTATAACCTAAATGTGAACAATTTTTAGAATGTGCATAGAGACAAAACATGGAGACAAAACTTGCTGCAAACATAATATTAGGTCTAGTTGTAGTTAGATACAACAAACTACCAACTAGAGTTTTATACAATGTGGGATCAACTGATGGTGTTATATCTTTTTTGTTTAGTTTTGTGCCTTGAGAAAATAATGTATTAGCTAATTTGCAGTTGGTCATTCTGAAATTTTGGATGATGTCAGTGGAATAATTTTGTTGACCGACAAAAATGCCATTAGTGGATTGTTGAATTTCAATGCCTAAGAAGTATTTCATGATGCCTAGATCTATCATATAAAAAAAAAATTGCGTTGTTGTTGTGAAGTATTCTTACATCATATTTCCAGTATAAAGAAGATCATCTACATAAAGGCATACAATAATAATTTTACCTTCGTGAGCTTTGGTATACAAAGTTGTCTAATGGTTCCTTCTGCAAAAACCACTTTTGATGAGATAGGTGTCGATGCACCTATACGACGCTCTTGGAGCTTGTTTCAAAACATATAAATATTTCTTCAATATCTATACCTTATGCTCCTTTCATGGAACATTAAAACTAGGAGCCTTCTCTACATAAAATTATTCTTGCAAGATACCATCTAGGAAGGAAAATTTTACATCAAGCTGATGGAATTTCCATTTGCCTTGTGATATTCTAGATAAGATCGTTCTTAGTGTCTAACCTTTCTACTGTAGCAAAGGTTTCACCATAGTCAACACCAAAATGTTGTGATAATCCTTTGGTAACCAAAATTTCCTTATGTTTCTCAATGTCTCCTTTTTCAATCAATTTGGTCTTATATACCTATTTTACAACAATTTTGGTTTTGTCACTTGGGAGATCAACTAATTCCTAAGTCTGCTTCTTCTCTATGGAAGAAATGTATTGGTTCATTGCATCAACCTAATGCTTTTCCTTAAATTCTTCTTCAAAATGGTTTGGTTGAGATGAAGGAAATGTAAACATATTCTTTTGGTCAAACTCATGCCCCTTCTCATATATTCCTCTAATGCTTATTATTTTCTGATTATATTTTGTAGATGTTGAATCACTTGTGGATTCTTTGCTTCATGATGAACCATTTTCATAATGTTATGGATTTTTTTCAACCTACAACCTTGGTGGCTATGGTGGATAAAAATACTGATTTGAAGCTTCATCGACATGATTAGACCACAATTTATTTTCAAATATTTTTACATATGTGCTTAAAACAAACTTCTTGGTAACTAAATTGTAAATTCTATAAGCCTTTGAGTTGTCACTATAGCCTAGGAAAATACATATTTCCCTCCTATCATCAAGATTATTTGTTAATTGCTCAAGAACATGTGAAAATGCTGTTGATCCAAAAATTATAAAGTGAGGTAAATTTACCATTTTACCATCCCATGCTTCTTGAGGTACTATATCTTGGAGACTTGTTGTTGGAAATATGTTGAGAACAAACACTGTTCTTGAAACCTCTTCAACCCCCCAATAGTTATTTGATAACCTCTTCTCACGAAACATACATCTAGCCATGTTGATGATCGACTAATTTTTCCCTTTTGATATTCCATTTTGTAGTGGAGTATATCTTGTTGTGTTCGGTATTACGATTCCTTGTTGTTGACAAAAACATTTCAAGTCATTGGAGTTATACTCTCATCCTCTGTTAGATCTGAGTACTTTCAAAGGTTTTCTAATCTTCTTTTCTGCTTTTGCTTTGAATTCTTTGAACCTTGAGAATGTATATGATTTATTTTTTAGAAAATACACCCACATCTTCCTACAATAATCATTAGAGACTACCACCAATGGACTGTGTCTCCATTAGGCCACAATTTTTTGTATCGACTAGCTCTAAAGACCCTTTTTCTCTAGAGGAAGATGTGGGAAATCTATCTCTTTTGTACTTGGAAAGAACACAAATTTCAGAATTACAATTTTTTTCATTCATATTAGGGAGACCAATGACAATTGAATGTTTCAAAACAAGACTTAGACTCTTGAATGTGATGTGGACATACCTAGAATTCCATAGTTGAGAAATGTAAACATGTTATTCTTGGGCTTTTCAGCCTTTTCTATCAGTCTTCATTCGGGAGCGTTTTCATAAATATAGCATGCATTCCCTTGAAATATTACATCATAGCCATGTTCCATCAGTTGTCCTACACTAATGAGGTTATGCTTCAGATGTGGAACATAATAAACATCAGGTATGTATTTCTGCTGATTATGTTTAGTAAGAATAGGGACAATACCTTTTCCTTTAAGTTTAATACAAGAACGATCTCCAAGAGTAAGTTATGATGTTATGGAGGAATCATGATCAGAAGGCTAGTTTTTGTTATCTATCATATGATTGTTGCGACCAATGTCCAACAACCAAAGATCCTTGTTGTGAGTGTCTTTAGAAAGATTACAAGAAATAAACATTGTTTTAAAGGATTATCCTTCATCGTTGGAGATATGGACACTGAGTCTCTCCTAATTTGACTATTTCTTTCTGCATTCATTTTCATAATGCCCAAATTTCATGCAGTAATAGCATTTGACATTAGATTTGATGGATGGTTTATTTCTTTGAGTTTGGTTTTGTGGAGGCGTCCACTACTCTGTTGCATGATGATGTTTTGATCTGCCTCTACTTCAGCCTGTACCTTGCTTCTTCCTGCCTCTATATACTTTTCCTGTACCTTTGCCAAAAGAGAGTTGTCCTTTGAAATCTTGTGTTGGGAAAAATGTTGGGGTGGTGGGGGGTGAATTAGTATTTTAACTTTCACTATTATGATTTTCATTTTCAAAAATTATATGGTACTTTAGTGAAACCAACGAGCATATGTCTGCGACTTTAAACAATGAAGCCATCATATATGTAATAAACAACTAATTCATTGTCTTAAATCAGAGTATGATGCATTAAGAAATCAACATAATAAATCAACACTCATAAGAAGGACATGTGAACACCCAGATTTTTCAGGTGGAATCCTAATGTGGGAAAAAAACACCGCTATGCTTGTCTCAAGCTTCAATCTTCTTATAATAAAAGGTGTTTACAAATTTTGTACTGGTGTAGACTTTTCCAATACGTAGGAATCTACCTATTGAAGGCTACAACCTTACCTCATTTTCATTGTTCTACTGAAAGGGAGCTCCAACACCCTATCTCTTGTACTGGCTGATATGTTTACTAGTATGTAGGTGCCAGCCTCCATAAGGCTACTACCTTCACTATTCCTCCAGTGGCCACGTTTCATAAATTTTTAGACTGGATACTCCTGGTACATAAGAATACAATATGAAGGCCATGTTTCATCAAATTTTCATTGTAGACCCATCAATAACATTGAAGCTGAAAAGTAACCATCACTGCAATAACTGCATCTGAATAGTCATATCATTGTCACCAGAACAAAGAGCTGAACCTAGAGCACTGCATGAACAATCAAAACCAACTTCAATCTCAAAAAGCATATGTCATAATGTATACACTACTTTAGTGAAGCGAACTTGCATGTATATGCTACTTCCTTTAACCAAAGCTACGTATATCTCCAAAAATATTGAGTCATAAAAACCTCTGAATCAAAACTATACCAACTAGAATATTCTGAAGATGTACTGTGAAATTATAGAGTTCTAAATAGATAGTAGAAAAGATCACCCTTCTTACTCAATCAATCAATCAATCAGACTCAATCTCCTTATACAATCAGTTTTACTTTTATATCTAATGAAGACATCATTGACAGACAACAGTAAAACATTAGCACTAATCAGATAGATCATTCATCTTTGAACAACAAGATTTTCTTCTACATATGCTTCTTGGAGGCACCGAAACGATGTGTATACATGCCTTCACCAAGGCAAACTAGCATATAGATCTGCAAGGAATAACTTAAAACTTCACAGTTATTCCATACATCAATCATACCCAGACCATAACATTTACAGGATAAAACATGTGTTAGCATTCATATCTATACCAACAATTATCAGATCATAAGTCACTTCAGGTCTCATGATCATGATCCAACATGGTATCCAAAGGTGCACAAGATATTTCAGATCATATCATAACCATAGCCCTTAAAACATAAAATATAGTTCAGATATAAGTATTCATGAAAAACCATTTCACTTGCACACTTATCCCTTTGATCTTCTCCTCCTTATATAGGTTTAACCTCTCTCAATACCTCACTTAGAACTTGTGCTATTCATGGACGGGATCAAATAACCATTACTTCACTCAATATTGTGGGCTAATACCATGGTATTGACCGTTGGTATTCTTTTAACCTTAATTTTCCATCCCATACACACTTTTCCTTCTGTGAAAGTGCGTGCATATGTATACACTATTCTTTTCTGTGAACCCACTTGTATACCCTACTTGGACTATTTGAACCCGCATATACAACTTAATACAACTTAAATCATTCTTTTTCTTCAATTTCTTGATTCTAATATGTAATCCTTTGTCCCAACATCCTGTTCTTCTATGCCATTACATTGTTACCTCTGAATAGACCTGTTACAATGAGAGTTTCCCCTTATAAATTTTGATCTGACTTGTGAGTAGGTTCCCATCACGGACAACACATGTACCATAATGGCAACAATCTCCCCCTTTGGACTTGATGGCAACCATGCTGGTGTTGATTACTTCAAGCTATAGAATCTGCTAGATATATTAAGAAACACAAAGATACTCTCTCTTTTTGACATCAGGGGAAAAGGGTGGACCAATATATTCTCCCCTTTAGTACATGCTGAGATGCACTAAATTGTCGATGCTCTCCCTAAGCACATGTAGAGTCTGCAGAAATAATTTTGAAAAGAATAACATGACTATAACTCAACTATGTGAGTATTACCTTCCTTTCACCAATGACTCATACATACATCAATCACCCAACCAATTGTAGATATACCAAAAGTTCATACATGTCTGAAAATTTTCAATTATTACATCATCCTTCCTATGCATAGTGGGGGTACAAATTACAAGACTCATTCATAATAGACTATGATAGAAGGAGACACATTATTACACCACAGATCTTTACATAACCTTTAAAACAAATGATATGGATATCTAAGATATTTGAATTCAACAACCATGATTCCAACAATGCATAATGTTTTTGAAGGCTAATGCCCCCCCGGAAACTGTGCTACTTGTGCATTTTCAACAATTCATTCATCAAGGTATATTCATCAATCAAATAAACAGTGATGAAAAAATCATATCAACAGAATGTAACCGTCAATATCATACTGAAAACCCATGTTAGAAACTGATTTTGAGAGTGACTGACTATTTTTCTATCAGAAAAATACATATGGTACGGTAGCCATAGAAACTCGTGTATATAAGCAATTGTGCTTCATTAAACCCACATATAGGAAAACTTCCTCTGAGATTGGTTTAGCAGTAGGATGAGGCATAAATAACTTCGATATTTTGTCTAAGATATTCAAATGCTTCTTGAGGAAGCGATTTGGTAAATATACCAGCAAACTTTTCTTTGGAGGGAACATACCCCAATTTTTTTAAGCGCTTGTTCTCATAGAAAGTAGTACTGGTTTGTGCTTGGTCTTGGAGTGCATGACAATATTTTTCAAAATACTAATAGCACTTGTATTGTATTATCACATAGAATGGAGATGTGTGCAGAACATGTGATTTGAATGTCTTGTAATGTTTACATCATCTAGGGACGTTGTGTGCAACAAGATGCAATAAACACATATTCTTCCTCAGCTGTAGATAAGGAAATCGAACTTTATTTCCTACTCAACCAAGATACTAATCGTGATCCAATATAGAATGCACCTCCACTAGTTTTTTTTCGGTCATCAACATTTCCATCCCAATCCGCATCTGTATATGCATGATGAGTGAGATTTGTATTGGTAGGATATCATAGACCAAAGTCTTGAGTTCCTTGGAGATATTTGAATATTCTCTTTAATGCCTCAAGATGTGATTCCTTTGGATTGACTTGGGATCTTCCAAAAATTCCTACTGGATGCATGATATCCGGTCTGGTACCTATTAGATAAAGTAGATGTCCAATCATAGATATGTATATTGGTTGATACACTGTAGGAGATTCATCATTAGAATTGAGACTACATCTTGTTACCATTGGAGTAGATACTGGTTTAGAATCTTCCATTCCATACTTCTTTCAAATTTGCTTGAGATATTTATTTTTTGAAAGAAAGATGCCATCTTTTGTTTATTGTACTTCTAGACCAAGAAAATAAGTTATTTCTCCAAGTAAATACATTTTAAATTGTTGCTGCATAACAGAAGCAAAGTTTTGACTCATATATCCTTCATTACTGCCAAAGATGATATCATCAACATAAACAACAATAATTAGTAGTTTATCATTATCAATTTTTGTATATAAGTTGTTGTCTGCAGATCCTTTTGTGAAACCTTGTTGTTGAAGATATTTGTGAAGACAATAATACCATGCCCTCGGACCTTGTTTCACTCCATATAAAGCCATTTTGATTTTGCATACAAGATTTGCATCATTTCCCAGAATGAATCCTTCTGGTTGTTCAACATATACTTCTTCTTCTAATCTCCATTAAGAAATGTAGATTTTACATCCATTTGATAAACTTTGAATTTTTGAAAACTTGAAAGAGCAAGAAACATTCTTATGGCTTCAAGTCTAGCGACAGGTGCAAAAGTTTCTTCCAATTCTGTACCTTCTTGTTCGGCATACCCTTTACAAACAAGCATTTATTTATTGCTAATTACCTCTCCATTTTCATTCAACTTATTCTTCAATATCCATTTTGTTCCTATAATATTTTTTCATGAGGTCTATGAACAAATTCCCAAGTATCATTCTTTTCAATTTGGCCAAGTTCTACATACATGGCCTTAACCCAACACTCATTCTACTAGCTTCATTTACATTTTGTCACTCTATGGAGGATAATAATGCTAGATAACTAGAAGCTCCTACAAGAGTTCTTCTTGTCTGTAATCCAAACACTTTTTCTCTTAGAATTTGAGATTCTAGATGATTCTTTTGAACATACCTAGATGTATCCTTTTCCTTGTCAGTTGTACCTTCTTCTGATGCTTCATTGGTTTCTTCCTCTATATTATTTCTATTTGATCTGGGAAATAATTTACCATCTTCCATCTTCCTTTGTTGATTTCATCTCTTCCAGATTTCTGCATGCTTCATTGGTTACAACATCAATGCATTCAACAATTTTTCAAAGTATCTTATTATAACATTTGTATCCTTTACTTCTAGATGAATAACTAAGAAATACCATTCGACTCCTCTAGGTTCAAACTTACCAAGTTTTTCATCAATCTTTTTGATGAAACATTTTCTTTCAACAACTCTAAAGTGTTTTATAGTAGGAGACTTACCATACCAAGGTTCATATGTAGTTTGATCACTATTTATGTGAACATGAGATTTGTTGAGAATATTTACTACAGTATGTGCAACTTCACCCCAGGAGGTGTCAAGAGTTCTAGGTTCATCAAGCATAGATCAAGCCATTTGTTGAACTGTTCTATTCACTCTTTCCACCACACCATTTTTTTGAGGAGTTCCGGCAACAAATAGTTGCCTTTTTATTCCACGTTCTTCACAGAATTCAAAAAATTCATCTGATATGAATTATCCAACCCGGTCAGATATGAGACATTTTATTTTTAGATCAAATTAATTTTCACCTAAATCTTTGAAGAATTTAAACAAACACTTCATCTTTATGCTTTAGTAAACCAATCCAACACATTCTAGAAAAATAAGCAATGAACAAAATGCAGTATTCTTATCCACGAGGTGACTTTTTCCTTGTTGCCAAACACAAATTAGTATGAACGAGTTCAATAGGCTTACTTGCTAATCCTTCTTTGGAATTGAATTGAACTTTAGTTTTCTTACCAAATTGACATGGTTTGTAAATGGTATTTTCGGGGAAGATGATATTTGGAAGATCACAAAACACCTTGATCTTGCATGATTTTCTTGTTTGAGAAAAGCCTAGATGCCCCAATATTTTGCGCCACGACCAGTTCTCTTCTATTTTTCTTAGATATCATTGTTATTGACCTTCTTTTAGTATAGTATATATATATATATATATATATATATATTTCTTGGAGTTTTGGTACATTTGCTTATGGTCTTTCACATATCAAGCTCATGAACCACACATTCTTTTGATGGAAACACAACTTCATTTCCTTGATCACACATTTGACATCTTTATCACCTGTCATGTGTTTAGAGCATCTACTATCAATGTACCACTGATTTTCTTGTCCTTCTACAAATAGATCTATGCTACATATTTTTTATTGAAATTCCTTCCTTTTACATAGCTTAGAATTTGATGATGTGTGTTCCTTTTGAATTGTTAGCCGAAATTCTCTCTTGCATTCAAATTCTTCATGACAAAAGTTATTGAAAAATGAACATTCCATTTCAAGAGGAGAAAAGTTATTACAAGATATTTTCTTGATTCTTGTCATGCTTCTTTGTTTTCTTGCTTCTGTGGTCATGATAGTATTGTAAGAAACACATTCAGCAACTTTATGACTGAATTTATGCCATGAAAAACATTGTCCATTAAACAAGAAGTTCATGTGATCATAAAACCTTTTGGTGTTGTACCTTTCGATTGGTGCTTCTATTGATGTTCACCCTTGGATTAAAATGAGCGTGATTTACCTAGGGAGTACCTTTAGGCTTTTGTTGATGATTGACACATTGCTCAATAGTTTTTGCAGCATCAAGATAGCTTTTGGTGGTGACTGAAGGCTTTTCTGGTTGGGATGTTTCTCTAGTGTATCCAAGATCAATATTTATAATCAAAGAACGATGAACCTTAATGATTTCATTTAAGGATTATGATACTTTAGCAAATCTAATATTAAGAGATTTGGTCTTATAAAGTTCTTTTCTTAGACCCACTACTTCACATTCTAATTTTTCATTGTGATTTTCTCTTTTAGTGAGTTGATGTGTCAAAGTGTCTATGACCATATTATTTTCTCCCAAATAGATTTTAATTTGAGTGATTTCTTCAAGAAAATATTCCTCTTCTAAGTTATCCATAAAGTCATCATTTTCATAAGCCATGAGTAGTTTAAAATCTTGTGTAGATTAATATTCTCACTATTAATGAAGCCATCACTATCTTCATGATTATAATAACTTCTTCTATTTACAAATTGATTTCTATTACCTTGTGTAGATTCCTTTCCTTTTTCATGATTATCTTTATGAGGACATTTAGCAACATAATGGCCAACTCTACCACAAGAAAAACATTTGAATGGAATATAACCTCTCAATCTTCCGGAACCCCATTGAAGCTTCTTTTCAAAGTTTATCTCATCTTCTTCTGAAATATATCTTGATTCCTTGAGGTCATCGTTTTCTTTTCCCTTTACTGAAGATTTGAAAGAAACTTCTTTAATATCTGATGGAACTCCTTTCCTAATTTCAAAGGTAGTTAAAATTCCATGAAGTTGAACAACAATAATAGATTGAAGATCATGCTTCTCTTTTATGGAATATACTTCTGACGCTAATTTAGAAGACAGAGATCTCAAAATTTTGTCTACTAAAGCAGCCTCCTTTATTTCATCACGTAGATTCTTGATACAATTTAAAATCTCATCTACTCTTAAAACATAACTAGTAATACTTTCATCACTATGCATCTTGAGAGTTTTGTACCAAATTCTAAGAGTTTGGAGCTTAGCACGTTTTACCTAGGAGTATCCTTCATAGCTCTAAATGATTTTGTCCCATATTGCTTTGGATGTGTTGAGGTGCATGAATTTAATGAATTATGATTCTGATAGACTTCTAAATAACACATTGACAACTTTGGCATTTCTTTCATATGCTTTCTTTTCTTCTGGATCTGTGGGGATTGCTATTGGATATTGGCATCCTCCTTCCACAATTTCCCAAACATCAGCTCCAAGTGACTCAGAATAGGCTCTGGTTCTTATCTTCAAATATGCTAAGTTATTTCTTTTGATGATTCATGGTTTGATAGATCCCATGAGTTCATGATTGTTCATCTTGAGAGATCTCCCTTCAAGCGATCAAGCTTATTCTAAAGGACCTACTCCGATACAAAATGTTGGGGAAAATGTTGAGAGGGAGGGAGGGGGCGTGAATCAGTATTTTAACTTTCACTATTATGATTTTCCTTTTCAAACAATATACGCTACTTTACTAAAACCAACTAGCATATGTCCATGACTATAAATAATGAAACCAACGTATATCTAATAAACAACTAATACATTGTCTTAAATCAGAGTGTGATGCATTAAGCAGTAAACAGAATAAATCAATACACATAACCAGTAGACATGAACACTAGGATTTTTCAGGTGGAAACCTAATGTAGGAAAAAGCCACCGCTTGTTTTGTCTCAGTCTTCAATATTCTTATAATGAAAAGTTTTTACAAATTGTTTACTAGTGCCGACTTTTCCAGTACGCAAGAATCTACCTATTGAAGGCTACAAGATTCTCTCATTTTCTAGCTTCTACTGGAAGGGAGCTCCAACCCCCTAGCTCTTGTATTGGCTGATATGTTTACCAGTACATAGGCACCATCCTATAGAAGGCTCCTACCTTCACTCTTCCTTCGAGGACCACATTTCATAAATTTTCAAACTGGATACTCCTGGTACATAACAACACAATTAAAGGCCACATTTCATCAAATTTTCATACTGGACCCATTATTAACATTGAAGCTCAAGATTGATCACCACTCCAATAACTACATCTAAACAGCCGATCACTGTCACCAAAACACAGGGCTGAGCCTAGAACACTACATCAACAATCAAAACCAATTGCGACCTCAAAAATCATATGTCAGAATGTATACGCTACTTCAGTGAAGCCAAACTACATGGATACACTACTTCCTTTAACCAAACCTGTGTATACCTCAAAAAACACTGAACCGTAAGAACCTCTTAATCAAAATTGTACCAACCAGAATATTATGAAGATCTTCTATCAAATTATAGAGTCGTACATAGATAGTAGCAAAGATCACCCTTCTTACTCAATCAATCAACCAGTCAGACTCAATCTCCTTATACAGTCAATTTTACTTTCACATATAATGAAGACATCATTGACAGAAAATAGTAAAACAATAGCACTTATCAGATAGACCAATCATCTTTGAACAACAAGCTTTTCTTCTGCATACGCTACTTGGAGGTGTCGAACAAGTGTGGATAAGTACCTTCACCAAGGCGAACCATCGTAAAGGTCTACAAATAATAACTTAAAACTTCACAACTATCCCAGACTTCAGTCATATCCAGATCATAACATTTACATGAGAAAACACACATTAGCATTCAGATCAAGCCCAACAATTATCAGCTCATAAGTCATTTCAGGCCTCAGAATCTCATGCTCGTGATCCAACATTGTATCCAAAGGTGGGCAAGATATTTCAAATCATATGATAACCGTATCCCTTACAACATAAAATATACTTAAGATAGAAGTATTCATGAAAAACCCTTTCACTTGCACACTTAGCCCTTTGATCTTCTCCTCCTTATATAGGTTTAGCCATTCTCAATAGCTCAGACCAAAACAACAGTTAGAACCTGTGGTATACTTAGATGGGATTAAATAACCATTACTCCACCCAATATTGTGGGCTAATACAATGGTATTGACCCTTGGTATTCTTTTAACCTTAATTTTCTATCCCATACACACTTCTCCTTCTGTGAAAGTGTCTGCATACGTATACGCTCTTTTTGTTCTGCGAACCCTCTTGTATACCCTACTTGGACTATGTGAACCTGCGTATGCAACTTAATACATCTTAAATCATTCTTTTTCTTCAATTTCTTGATTGTGATCTGTAATCATTTGTCCCATCATCCTGTTCTTCTATTCCATTACCATGTTACCTCTAATAGACCTATTGCGATGAGAGTTTCCCTTTATCAATTCTTAACTAACTTGTGACTAGGTTTCCATCAAGGACAACACATGTACCATAATGCTGACATCTTGTCCCATGGAATCTTCTGCTAAGTTGAGTCTTGTTTCATGTGCCAAAGCTAACCTAGTCAATTGTTCTACTGAGAAAGTTGTAAAATATTTGGATTCTAGAATATTTGTTACAATCATGTCATATTTCTTGGGCAGGCTTCAAATGTATTTTTCAGCAATTTTCTAATCTGTAATTGTTTCACCTATCAGTTGGATGTCATTGATTGTTCCCACTACTCTAGTCATGAACTGATCCACATTCTTTGTGTTATTAATCTTTAGGGTCTCAAACTGTGCTCTCAATATCTACAATTTAATTGTCTTCACTATATAATTACCTTGATATGCAACTTTCAAAATATCCAAATCTTCTTTTGTTGTTGATGCGCCAGTTATATTTTCAACAATAGAGTCATTGAATGAGTTTTGTATCGAACATTTGGCTCTCTGCTCTTTCTTTATGACTTCTCCAACATCATTCCTCTAATTATTTTTCATGGTTTCTAATTGCTTTTGGGTTAGTTCTACATAACCGTTCGATAGTGTATCCCAATATTCTTGGGCTTGCAGAAATGTCTTCATTCTTAAAGAGAAAAATTTGTTATTTATTCCAAGCATAGTTAGGGTGTGTGGCAAGGCACTAGAGGAAGTCATTTTTTTTTAATTTAGATGTGCGCGCTCTTTCATGGTCTTTCGAATATCAATATGAACTTCAACTTTTAAAAAAAGTCTCTTCTTTTGACCGCTAACGTTCTTTTTCCTTCAATCCTTTCAAAAATACTTTAACGACATTACTATTTTTTTCCCTTAGTCTTTTCTGTAGTTATGAAGGGATTTTATGCGCATATGTGAGCCTTTTTGTTGATAAAGTGTGTCAATTCTAAAAAAATCATGATTTCATAAGTTTGTTGTTTCTTGAGAAATTTCTTCTTGGCAGAGCTGCGAAATCGACGCACTAAGCACGTTTTATAGGTGCACAATTGCACTTTTCGGCTCGGCCTCTCACAAACCTTAATTCTTCTTTGCAATGCCAAAAAAAATTGAAGAGTTGGTCTCTTTGGAGTCTTATGTGACCTCATCTTTTATACCATGACAAGGAATGAAATCCAAAAATGTGGAGCGGAGATTTATCTTCTCAATATTCAAAATGGGTAAATAGATTACATTGTAAATATCAATAATAAATTATTGAAGTATAGTTTGACACCTATAGAGTAGAACTAAAGTAAAATTGAACTGTCTACAACACCTAGAAGAAATGAGAAAAATTTTTTATGACACCTAATAGACAGTGAGATTAATATCCCAACAAATCACAAAATTATACTTGGAAGAGATTTTATGATGGTAAGAAGGCTCGATGGATATAGAAATATTAACACCAATATATCGAAGAACAAAAAAACTAAAATTAAACATGATCATACTTAAAATTAAGTTATTCTCTTCTTTATGAGATTTGAATTAGACATTGATTAAACTCTAGCAAATCCACTTGTTTACAATTAAACTCTAGCAAACCCAACATGTTAGCGTAAGGGTGAAAACCCCTCACGAGACTTAGTGACGTCACATGGATGTGTTGATAGAATAACCTCCGTGAAGTGAACGATGATGGTGGTTTGGTAAGTCACACAACAAACAAATACTCAACTCTAGTGGATATCAGCGTTTAATTTTAAATTTTAAGAATATTTTAACATTTAATTTAGAAAAAAAATTAATTGCTAAAATATATTTGAATTGTTGAATTGAAGCTTCTGTGATCCATATTAAGTTATGAGAAGACTTTTTGGCGTAAATCAAATTATGATACATTTGTTTAGTGTTGTTGAATTGTATTATGAAATAAATATATTTGTTTTTATGTGGTAATCATTTTCTTTAATAGTATTTTTATTTAATTGAATTGGAATTTGAATTGGAAGGGTGATTTCTTAAAGTCTATCATAACCACAGAGAAAACAATCAGAAGAATCTGTTTAGTTGCCAATGGAGGAAAAAACTATAATTCAAGACAATGATATATATATATATATATATATATATATAATATATATATATAATATATATTATATAAATATATATATATATATATAATATATATATATTGCAATTTTTTAATGCATAAATGCATCTTAGCAACTTGAAAATCTCATAATTTTGGCTACTGCACAACCTAAATTTACAAGTCTAACACCTATTTGTAATATTTTAGACAAAATTGATTGAAAACTCTACATGAAAAACCTATCAAAATGAAGAATAGTAAAACTGCGCAAATTTTTTTACCTAATGTAAGCATTGATTTTTTTTTATTTATGATGGTGTTTATGAATTTTTTGTTTTTTTATTAATATATTCTAATTGATTTTTAATTTTACTTAATTTTGCATATTATTATTTTTATTTATCATCTACATTGTATTTTATTATTCTTAAACTTAATCATACTTTTATATGGCACATTGATTTTAATTTAAGAGTATAATGAAATACACATTCCCTCTTGTTACAAATAATTCACTTTCTTTTATTTTCAATTAAATTTTTGTTTCTATATATCAATATAAAAAGTGAAAAGGTGAAAACCTTCTATTTGGAGTGTAGAATTAGAGAGAATGTTTGAATCTCTTCAGACTTGATTCCACTCGGATCTAGAGTGAGGTGGATCTAGATATATGCCTGAAATTAATGTAAATATTACTAGCATAGATCCATTTTAGGCACTAATCTAACATCAACAAAGAGGGATCAAATTGCTTTAGGTGCAAACTTATTTTAAGTATTTTTTAATGTTATACAGATTACATAACACTTGCATCTTTCCATTTTATCAGCTCACATTAAAATATTCTTTTTGTTATTTATATATTTTTAAGTAACATTAATTCATATTAAAATATTTTATTCATAATCTACATGGGATATTTTATTCTATCTAATATTGAAACATTTTCATTTAATATTTTTTAGTTAATTTTTTTTTTTTGTTAAGCTTGGTAGTACCTCTTTTTTCTATTGATTTTATCAACAAGTAGGTAGCCTCAATATTCCCTATGAGAAACCAAGTTTTCTGGCCACCTAACAGCATTGTATGCCATCCAAAAATGAAATATTTTGGGTCTTTATACCAATGATACATTTTGAACCTTTATACCCAAGTCATATATGAATCTATGTTCATGTATATCCCACTATCTACTTGCATATTTACATAACTATAATTACAAGTAAAAGAAAAAGGTATTTGCATAAAAATCTACTAAAAAGAGAAACATCAATTTCATTATTCTGCTTCCTCAACTGAGGGAGATTCAACTGGGGTCAGCTCTTTTGCAGCCTGGACATCTGTCGATGTTAGAATAAAAGGAAAATGCTTTTCAATGTGCCGGAGGTGTCCGTCCTATTTCTACATTTGAAAAAGTAGCTTAAGGAAGTCGTTTTTGTAATTCAAGAATGTTTGCACTGCGATGACCATATTTAAGGAAATTTGATCCACAACCTTGCCCAACATTCCTTTCATTGACCAGTAGAGGAACAACGTGTGTTTGAATTGGGTCACTCGGCCTCCGATATGCCCTGGGTCAGGCACTAAGAACCTCCACTCGTCTACTTCAATCTCCATGGGTCTTGCCTCACGGTTCAGGTCCACCTCCCACTCCTCTATCAACTTTCACATTTCTTCATCTATGCCCTTAAGTCTGCCTCTCACTCCTCTATCAACTTTCAAATTTTTTCATTTATGCCCTCATGATAGGCATCCATTGGTTCATTGTTGATTCTGACAGTCGATTTATGGCCTCTCGGCTTGCCCCCTGGGTTAGTAGATTGCCCTTCCTCTTGTCTGCAATTACATTTTTGGCCACGGCCATGCGGGGTTGGGCGGCGAGTTCAGGTCCCTGCACAAATCATTTTGTTCCACTTCGTTCGAGATGTTCTGTGGCGGCCATCCATGTTGGTGATATGAGCCTCGAGCCTTCTGAGTAACTAGAACTATTGACAGAAAAAGTTTCTTGCCTTGACTTTTGAGGTTTAGGACAAAGTTTAACATGCTTTCCTAAAGTAAACAGGTGTTCTAAATCATAAGTAGAATTATGATTTCTAGAAACTTGGCTGCATACAGTCCACCTCTTTTGTGTGTAAATCGAATTATTTCCCTCCCCATGCTCCGAGGAAGTTACAACCACAACAAAATCTCCACAAACCTAGCTACCTTGTCATTAGGCTTCTAACATGAATCGTTCACAGGATTTTCTACATTTTCCCATTTCCCTATCGAGCTAGCCCCTCTCACCTGCAGAGCCATGGTCGCATTTTTTGTGAGCAAGCCCAGCTTTATGGTCACATGAATTCGCCCATACTTCTTAGCATAAGTAGTTCCCCGAGGCCATTAGAAAAAATTCTAGGTGGGTCGCATGAATTCTGTTCCCCAACCTTGTGAACCCACCATGCCCTCTCCATGCAATCTGCTACCATTCATATACCATGCTAAGAAAATCCGCTAGCGGATTAGCCCTAAGTTGAACTGCATGGAAATAGTGAAGCCTTCAGGCTAATTCCAAATATATACCCCCGATGCAACGCAAGCACAAAATCATAGCTAGCCAACCCAAATCATAATTTGAGTAGACTTTCAGCATGGGAAAAGGGAAAGGGAGTAAACAACATACCAATTCACCAATGCTATGGCACATCAAGCTCAAACCTGGTCCTTCATTTCTCCACAATTGCAATCTCTATCCAAAATCAAAGTTTCTGACCACTTCATGCACTCTCCCAATGCCTCACACCATGATAGATCTCGCCTACTGACCCTACTGCATTTTTATTAATCTCCCATTTGCTGGAAGCGATGCCACCCATGTGGAGATGGTGGGTTTCTCTTTTGCGACACCTCTCGTTAAACACATTCATTGAGTCCAGGGATGCATCAAGGGTCTTGCAGGCACGCCAATAAGGGATTTCATTAAAATATTTTTGAAAAGTATAAGATTTAATAATTTTACTCATATTTTTTTAACTACTAACTACTTTGACAATTTTCTTTTATTTTTTATTATAGCTAGCATTGCTTTTCTACTTAGAAAATATTTTATTTTTTCTTTTAAGAAGCACACATGTCAAATCCAAGCTGAACATAGACATATTTATAAGTAGAGTTCAAATGGTGTTGTCGAATAAGCCTTTTGGCCGAATTAAATATCTTTTACAACACCAGATATATTTAAATATGCCACCATGTTTTGCTTCAAAATGTAGATATGCAGTTAATTTGCCTTGCCTATTTGAACCTATCTGGTTTTTCATCCAGTACACAGAATTTGATTATCTATTTGTTCATTAAAACGAATTTTTTCTTCTAAAGAATTCATGACACAATTGATCCTTATCTTTCCCCAAGCTGAATCAAAGTGCTAGTTTCCACTGAATTGCAGTAATTATAATCCATATTATTGATCTTCTCAATTAAAGCTATGAGATCACCATCTTGCATCAACCTTCCACTACTGGATTGCTTGGCATCTAGTAGTTCCAGTTCACTATTCCAATATTCATCTCATCCCCAAATCCAATCGAACCAAAGTGTCTGTTTCATAGGGTAATGAAGGCGAAAAACATGGTGTATGACTGTTTGCAAAAAGTGGATTTAGGGAGGACCTGGCCATGGGATCTTGGTCAAAGTTGCCAGAGATAAGAGTACCGAAATACTAATAAGTTGGTAAAAGAATAATATTATACATTAGGTTGTATATCAGATTCTCAACATTTAAATTAGTGGTTGACTTATGCATGGTTTTCAGAAAAAATCTTGATTTATATTTATGAGTAATACTTATAAAATAAAGTACCCATCATTTTGACACTAACTTTCCAATTTTTGCAAGGATGAAAGCTAGTAGTATCAAATATGTTAATGATTTCAAAGCTCAAAATATAAGAATTGTTGCATACATAGTGGTATTAATTATATTCTTACTACTCGACAACCCTAACCTACAAAATATTGCACAAATAATTGTTCATTATAACAAATGGTTGATCCAAATAAAATTTAACTAAATACCTAATTTTCTTAATTGTGTTGAAGTGTGATTCATTTTGCAACATTTTTGGTTTTCAAAAATTCTCACACCTTAATTTTACTAATCACAAATCACAATTAAAATTGAACTATTTTAATAGAATTGATAGAATTTTAGATTGAAATTACAAAACTCTTTTTTGTCAAGTATTGTATTGGCATAGATTCTCACAAAAATGTCCTAAAACAAAGGCCATATGAATACCAGTTACCAAAGTTGCTTAGTTTTATACCTTAGTAATAAACCTTTACTTTAACATAGGTAGGTTAACCTGAAATACCTAACACAATTTGAAGTTCTCTCCATACAGGCTGCTCTGACTATGAGGACGGAAGAATAAAGTTACATTTTAAATATTCATAGAAAGGCATTGAATGTAAAATTGCTTAGCATGATGAATCCACTTGATATTGGGACATTTGAAAGTGTTGGACATTTTCTTTAACCTAACGCTACACTCCTAGTGTCTTGATTTTACATGCATGGTATACGCAACAAAAATTTGTGTATAATGACCCATGACAATGCCAAACAACTAAATCCATACTCAATCAGCATGCGAAATACTAGGTAAATGATAAATGCATTCAACGATCTTTTGTCTTCATGCTAATTCTTTATATAGCCACACAACTCAGGTTGCCACTCAGTTCTTTATATAGCAACACAACTCAACCCGCCATTCATTCCTTCAGACACCATTCAATACTTAGTCTTATCTTTACCCAACGGACTATCATGAAGTATTTCGTGTTATATAGGCAACCAGTTTCATTAATATCATGTTTATTGAAATGCACAGGATTTTACTATTTTAAAATATTTTAAATATAATAGAATGTCAAATTGAAAAAATTATTTTAGAAATTTTATTAAAAGACAAAATCAATTATTAAAATATATATTTCTATAAATATAATTAATTTTATATCAAATTCATTTCCTTTAATATCTGGAACTTAAGGCCCAAAATGTCAGATGTTATTGCCATCCTTGATATTTTATTGTGACAAGACGCCTCCGTTTTAGAGGCGTTGTGTGGGCACGATAATGATGATAGTTTTCTCAGTCGCATAAACAAACAAATATTCGACTCTCTTGAATTTTGGATTTCGATTTCAGTATTGTTAAATGTAATAGGAATTATATTGTAAGAATATTTTAAAATTTAATTAAAAAAGTTACCTTTACTTCGAAGATATATGTGAGTCATAGGAACTAAAGAGGAAGATATATTTTATATCTCTTTTATGGTTAAGAGCTTAGATCCATATACCTTTTGGATATACCATGCGAGATGTAAACTTTTATTTGGATTGTATAATCTCACAAAATGATTGGTACTTCTTGGGATAAGATCTTTCTTTGTGCATGGTATATATGAAATTAGGTGCATCTAGGTATATTCTTGGAATTAATATAAATGTTATTAACAATTTATTTATTTTACACTTAATATCTTTGAATATTTCACAATTTCATGTTTTAAAATTCTAATACACTTTTAATTCACTTTGCTTATTTGGAGACATCTATTTCGTACTAGTCTTTCCATTGCTAGACTCGATTTTATTATCTATTTGTGCCACTAAAGAAATTTCATATTTGTGATACTTTATGGAAACATTGAGGCTTATATTTCGCTCATGATTAATCACATTCTCGATTTATTCTCAATTACTATTATTACCATCCATATTATTGATCTTCTCAAGTAAAGCTTTAATATCACCATCATGAATAAACCTTCCAGTACTAGATCACTTAGCATCTGGCAAAGCCAATTCACTATTCCAATGCCCATCTCATCCTCCAATTTAATCACAGTCTCGCTTTCTTAGCGTCATGAAGGTGAAAAATATGGTGTCAAATATGCCTCGTATCCATCATCTTGACACCAACTTTCCAATTTTTGCAAGGATGACAGTGGATAGTATCAAATATGTTAAAAATGTCAACACCAATTACATAACAGTTGTCGCTAGGATCATTCTTAATCGTATTAAATTTAATGATGCTGCCAACATAGTTGGCAACCCAAACATACCAATTATTGCAAAATTAATTGTTCATCATTATTCATTGTAGATGCAAATCAATTTTATCTAGATACCTAAGTTTTCTTACTTGGGTTGACATGTGACAGAAGCGTTCATTCTTCCCCCTTTTTTCTTTGAAAATCTCTCACATATTTACAGTAGTTGTATTAATGATGAATCAGAAGAAAAATTTGGGTATTTTGGACAAATTGATAGAAGTTTTTATTTATACTACAAAAACATGTGGTGTGAAATATCTATATAGATTCCCACAAAAAAGTCCAAAAAAAGGTCCATATGAATACCAGCTATGGAAACTCTTTTAGCCAAAACCATTTACCTCAATATACTACTACATAAATTGGGCTTTTAAGACAATTTTTGTGTAAATTGTCTTAACTTGAGACAACAAGAAAACATGTGTATTGTCTTAAATATTGTCTTTAAGCGGGTGTCTCAAAAATTATTGTCTTAAATATTATTGCGTTAAAGATTATTGTCTTAAAAAATTGTCTCTTAGGAGACAATTTCATTTTTGTCTCTCTAGCCACAACACTCAGATTAGAGACGATATGCCTTTAATACTAGCTATTGTCTCTCTAGAGACAATAAATTTTTTATTTAGAGATCACTTTTGTCTCTCTAGAGACAATATAAAACAATGAATCCATAAATATATCACCATTGAAATAAATTGATATAAAAAAAATTAATTAAAAATAAACTACAAAATCGTTGATTGCTTAATTCATGTTAGCGCACAGTAGAATCAAACCACCAACCTCTTGCTTATATGGCAGACACTCTTCCATTGAGCTAGCACACTTTAAATAATTATGTGAAGAGTTATGGCAATCCTGAAAATTACATTTATAGCCTTTGATTTAAAAAAACAATTAAAAAGATGACACATGATCTATAATCTTTATAGAAACTATAATCATGCACAACATATTTTTAACTTACTAAAACTAGTAATTGCCCTAAAACGTGAAAAGAGAGGTGGATTATATCTCTAACAAAAAAATTCAAAATATTGCATTAGTATACAGTTAAATGTTCATGTATACAAGATATCTTGCTATAGTGGCATATCCCTGTGTTGGGATTTCATTCCATGTTAAGACTCATTTTTTTCTTCTTCTTCTCCACACATGTATGTGTCTATTGTTGTGTATATGCACCCATATAAAATTATATAACAAAATGTCTTGATTTCCAAATGTAGGACAAAAAGGTTCATGATTTGTGAATCCACAATCTGCGATTGAGTTGTTACCAAAGCAAAAGAAATGAAATGTAGTGGATATATTCTCTTGCACCTTTGTAATCATTTCTCCCTGCTGAAAAGTTAATGGACTTGCAATATGTTTTTCCTTTGAATTTTAAGCTAGATAGATTCATGGCTCAATCCCATCTCCACAATTATTGAAGTCCCTCTATGGCTTGGAAGTTCCACGCCAGCCATTATTTATGATGGTGAAGGGTACTGACGACCGAGAACATGTTCTAAAAATGTCATCTATGTTGCTACTAAATGCAAAGATATGTCATGATAATGAAAAAAACAACAAGTTTCTTATTAAACAAGTGAACGTTGATTGTAAAAAGGAGAGGGTAACATAATGGAAGACAAACTACTATTGAGTAACCAGTGCCAAGAAACCATGGTGCACACTCAACAAAATAGATAAGCATAACATGTGAAAAGTTCAAACTATGAGCTGTAAAGCAAAAGGTCAAAGAACTGCTTACCACAATTCCTCCAGCAAGATCTATCCACCAGTACAAAGTACTTGCAAGAATAGCAATAATTAGACCAATTGTGTTGGTGATCACATCAAAGAAATGATATTGAGCATATGCCTCCAAGATGTCAATAGTAAAACTTCATCAATAAATTACAACGAACAACCTCGCAAAAGTAACTGAAACCATAATTCCAACCACCCAATGCCATTTGTCACCATCTAAATATGAACCATCCTCCTATGGAAATTTGGAAATATAGTTGACAAAAGTTAATTCCTTGTATGAAAATTGGAAAAATAGTCTGTCTCTCAAAATACAATACACAAAATTCTGACCATAAGTTACATGATAGAGAAATCAACTGTATGATATGAAGCATGGATAAGCAAATCCATGGCTAATATGAGATCAATATTAGGGTAAATTTTAAGACAAGGAGTAGGATTATAATTTCCCAAAAAAACAAGAGTATGTAAATTAATTTATTAAAAAAAAAAATTGTAAGACTTAGCATACAAGTAGGTCCCGAGAAAGGTGCATGGGGTTTTGGTGTTTGGCTATTGCAAGCCATGCTTCCTTTTAATTTATATTCATAAGAGTAGCATTTGTAAATAAAGGGGTGCTTGCAATAGTTAATGTCAAGATAGCATGGTTTCTACTAATGGCCATACAAGAAAAGAAGTCTGAAAGCTTTTAATCTATATTTGAAAAATAAAAATAAATTATGTCGAATATCAGAGAATATCTATAACCATAAATGCAGGCTTTGCAAACTTAGTTTTCTTGTGCGGGATTATAGAAACTTCAAATGTAAAAAGAAAATTTCCAAATATTTATTCTAATTTGACATCCATAATGCAAAATTCAGAGTATCTTACAGTGCACTTAGGTTCACCAAACCTCTTTGGTAGTGAAACATCAACATGTTTGACCTACAAAATCAAGAGGATATAAATTCTATTAATGTCTAAAATGGAGCCCCAAAAATTCCTTATCTAGAAAGAGAGTTCAACTCTTGAGACTTGCAGAAAGATAAGTTGTGTGATCTGTGTTGAGTTTGATATCAAGGAGTTCATGACCAAATTGCAGCCAAAGAAATCATGGGTTGCATTGTACATGTATGAGGGAGACTAAGACCTCTAGTCCAAGATGTAACATGCAGATTCAACCCTGATGTTTGGATGAAGTTTGATTTTTGTTCATTCTCCTATCTTGTTTTCTGGTTTCCTACAATGCTTTAATGGTTTTGACACCTATTCCACAACTTTCACTAACTTTGATTGTAGGTGCACCTTATGAAGTTGTAGCACTCTGACATTGGAAGCTTGATTCTGGAACAATTGTTGTTTGATTCTACCTTGTCCAGGCTTGCACTGTCTAGCCAGACAACAAATTATGAACTCAATTATAGCACAAATATAACTCTAATTCTTTGTCAAAGGTTCATTCACTAGATTTCCTTGTTTGAGTTGGAGTAGGAATTCAACTAGATCCAATTTATACCTCCATTTTCACGGCTGTCGGTTTTTCATTGTCCTCCATTATTTATTAACAATCCCTGGAGTGGTAAACAACTTTGGAAATTACTAATAGTTATGAGATGTTTGCAAAGTGTCTCCACTCCATAGATACAATTTAGATTTGGAACTTACCAATCTGCTCCACTTTCTATTTATTTTTAGTGGTCTAAAAAGTGGTTTTATCTCTTATTGGGCTCATAGCTATAACACCTTTCTGAGACATCATCATCATATTAGATTTTACTTACATGTGACTATCATTAGTCCTAGAGAAGTGAATATATAGGCCAACAAGGAAACCTAGACACCATGATACATAATGAATGCTACATGATTTTACAAAATGGATTCAGTATAGATTTGATTTAGAATTAGTGTCAATAGGAACACAAAAGAGTAAGCCATTCTAATATAAATACCATTAGGTGGCTGAGATATCATCATTTGAATCTCAAGTGATGAGTGGCCAACCCAAGTAACAACACTAACAACTTTCAAGTCGACATCTACATGGATTGGCTTTTTTAACCACCATCTCGTCAACTGAAGATGTCACTACTAACAGTGGTCTAATTGTGTTGTCCTCATCAGCAAAGGACTGTGAGAGAGGAAAGCATAAAAAATATAATGTAAATTTTTCCACTTTCAACCAAAAAAAAATCTTGCACAGAAAATGTTACATGTACAACTTTCCCATTAACATTTTTTATCAATCTAAACAACGATAAAAAATACAGATTCATAGTCCTACAACAGATGGAACATTTTAGGGTTCTTTCTAATTTTATTTTCTTCCCAAAGATTCATGTGCATGTTTCCATTTTTTAACAAGAAAAGGTTCACCTAGACTCTCTAGCATAAATTTGTATTTCTTAAATAATTTCCAAAATGTTATAAAAACTATACATAAAATCCTTAGAAACCTGAATATTTTGGCATAACATTTTACAGCTGCCATTTTAAGTATCAATAAGATTCACCAGCCTAAACAAACACTCTATTGAAATGGAATTTCATTAGACTATGTAGGCCCTATTTTCCAGTCTCTCTGATTTGAATGCTTTTTAGGTTTTGAGGCAAGACCTTAGTGAAATTAAATATCAGTTTATTTCCTAATTGTTTTTGTTCATTTGGAACCATTTCATTTTGTGATATGACTTAGTTCTGAAAAGGGTAAATTAATAAATTATAAATATTTATAGTCAACAAAAAGAACTAATGAACTCGAGAAAGTCGGGCCTTGGTGGGTTGATGTGAGTCCATGAAAAATGTGGCGGAATAAGGCGTGTTGTAGACCAAAAACCATGTAAGGTTGTGTTGTAGACTTCAGGTTCCAAACATATTAACCATAAAATGGCCATTAGATTGGAAAACCTTTAAACATAAATTTTGAAAATAAAAAAAATCTGTCAAATCCAAACAAAAAAGATAATTAGGTTAAAAATGAAGATATTTCCTCAAAGGGCCAGCCAAATACAAAGAACACAATGTTAAAAAAAGCATATTATCCATGTGAGAAGGTTTCTTCTTGGCAACCAAGTCAATGGGGCTTGATGAGAGGTATTCTCGAGAATCATAAGAGTTTTAATACCTTGGTGACTAGTATTTGACAGTTTGTGGGGTCATGTTAAAATGTTTTATTTCCAATAGGTGAGGCAACGATGTTGCTTATATGGAGTGAGCATCATCATAACTACATAAGAGTCACCACACTAAACTCCAAATATTGCATGACACAAAAATATAGTATTTTTATTAGCTTTCTACCTTGAAGCAAAGAGGCAAAAGCAACGAGAGTTGAGAGTCGAGACAACCAAAGTTCTAGCAGCATGATGGCTGCATACCCAATTTCTCTGTCAACAATTGCTTCACCATTTTGTCCAATTACTTCACCATTTTCACTTTGAGATTTAAAAAAATATAACAATGTTGGCTAAATATTGTTATCCTAGAAGGTATCAACAAATTCTTTGTGGGGCCTTCCCTCTAAGCCATTTTGTAATAGTTTAACAACTTCTCAATATATGGTGGAACAATTAGGTGTGGGAAGAAAAATATATTCCTCCATAGACATGAGAAAGAGGCACCTTCCCTCTATTGTGGTTTTTGTAGATACAGATTATGTGAAATTTTCAAGAATATGTAACCCCTAAAATAATGAAACTAGTTCGAGTCTACTATGGGGTGTAGGTCCTACTAGAACTTTTTTATTGCAATATGCTTTTAACATGAAGTAGAAACTATGTCTTGATCCAGGTACTTCCCAGTCATTCAAGCAAACTTGACAAAAATGTGAAGCCACTCAAAATCTTCTACTTGCAAAACAGTTGTATTTTAGGCTATTCTATAAACACCCCAATCATACATACTTGTTGGTTCATCTATTTAATGATAGTTTCCATCTTATGCTTCCATTTTCAAACCTTAAAAATAGTTAAAGATTTATTAATCTAAACCTGAATCAAATTGATAACTTGGAAACACTATAAAACATCCTAAAACAATTAATGGTAATGTTAAAAATTTAAATAAAAAGATGAAAATTTAAGCATTTAACATTACACATAATCACGTAGCATTATTAGGGCCTTAGGGTTGAATATTAGGCTGCCCTGTTCACAAATTATTGCTTTTTTTAAATTGTGTTCTAAGGGTTCTTGGTTGCAATGTACAGAACTGGCCAACCTTGTACAAAACAAGCCATTTTGGTGAAAAAAGACGAGTTTGGTAGAAAACCAACAGGTTTCATACACTCTACACTTGAATTAGGTTGCCCCGTTCATGAATTATTGTTTAAAAGAAAACAAATATTGCATTGAAAGTGTCCTTGGTTGCATTGTACAGAGTCATCCTGTTACGTACAAACCCTGTTGATTTAGTGAAAACAGGTTGATCCAGTACCGAACCATCCTTTTCCGATTTGTGTCACTAGTGAGACCAACAAGTTCCACTAGTTCTAGTCTAGTTCTAATAACTCAGAGAGACCCAAGATGGGATGTTTCCCAAGAAGTGGGGATAATTTCCATTTTGTGGTGGTACATGGGAACTTCCCTAAGAAAGTGGACATGCCTCCCCCCAATTAGTGTTTATGAATGACATTTGTAAGACGTAAAAGAACACAAAATAGTGTGAATGTTACAACTTACACGCAAATGTCAATATTTATTATGAATAGTATCCCCTTTGTTGAGGACACTGAATTTTCCCATGACACTTCCTAAAATTTGGGGGATTTCTCCACATGTCCCTGGGATGCACTTACCCATCCTATATCCCTGTCTCCTAGAAACATGGTCACAGGCTTACAAGTTATTTGACACACTAACTTCTAGATCGACAACATATGAAGTAAAGAAATGTTCATGTGCATGCAAGTAAGAGATGATACATACCACATCTAAATAAACACTTGAACTAATAAAAAAATTGACCTCAACAACTAAGCAAACTTTTAGATTCTAGAATCACAACAAAAAAGCTCACCATTAAATAGCACCCCTCCTCAAGCTTCTCTAGAAAACCCGCCACCCATCTATCTGCATTTTCAACCCACTTACTATGATGTATTCCAACTCTTGTGGCAACAATATGTAACTACAAATGTACAAATTTTTCATTAATAATCCTGAAAAGTTTCTAAAATCCAACAAATGTAGAGAATGATTCTAATAGTGGTCTGCCTTCTAAAATAAGGAATCCAATCAAATAACCATGTAAATGAAATGGCTTAATTTACATCAACTCAAAAAACGACTTCAAGTGAAAAAGTATCGATCAAACAACATACCATTTTCCCTACATGCTCTTGTTGCTCCTTCACCTTCTAACGCAATTTAGTTATGCTCATGTTGACCCTTAATTTCTTTTCCTGTAAAAAACACAGCAATATCAATTACAACATTATCATAATTATAAATCTTATATGGCAATTCTAAGGAAATACATGCCATCCTATAGGATGTCAAACATAAACCCATACTTTCTTTCCCAAAGGCACAAGTACTTTTAAGAACAAAATGTCGCACAGGCTCAACATTAGAAACAATTCAGTCTGCATTTCTTGGAAAATGCCTTTAGAGACCAACTAATTGTTACTCATATAGAAAAATCACCCATTATGCAATCTCTCATAACCTGCAAAAACCATGCCATGTTGCCATTAACACCGCAGAAATCATTTATAAGTAAAAGAAGGTGCCATCTATATTTAGGAAAATGGCTATAGAAGAAGTGTTGTGGAATTATGTTGAGATTCATGATAAAGCTAATGATTGGAAGCCCATAACACAGATGTCCTTGTTACAAAACATACAAAAATTGAACAAATAAATAGTTTACTATAGTCATAGATAGAGATAATGAAGATAAATTGAGGAAGAACAAAAATTAAGAGGAGGGCATCATAATATATTATAGTATAACACTATCAAGAATAAATAAACTACAACGCATATCAATGTGGGACATAAATGAAGAAGGTTGAAGAGAAAATTGAAATTTGGCATAGAAATGAAATTTAGCTTGAATTTTTAATTGTCTTTCCCATTAAGCAGTGCATATTAGACCTCTTTCTATTATACAATCATAATCAATGATACCTAAGAGATACACTTTATCATGTTGAGAAAATATTGATAATATTAACCTCATCAAGAAGTCTTTGGCTAATTTCAATTTCAAAATTTCAGAGCACTTTATAAAGTCTTTGAACTTCACAAGCAATATTTATAATCAGTTGTTAAATATTGATTTTTATAACTTCACAACCTTAGTACTAAGTAGGTAATTAAATCCTTACATCTATTTCAATTTCTCCGTGTTTTTTAACTTTGAAATTTTTCAATTTTAAAAGTTCAATGTTGCGAAATACAGAAATTGAGATAGATAATATGAAAAGTTCAAAGTTGCAAAACACATACGGATTATGATAGATGTGAATATTTAAGTACCTACTTAGTACTGACATTGTGAAGCTATAAAATTTACCAATGAACAACTGATCAAAAGTATTATCTGTGAAGTCCTGAGACCTTATATAATCCAACTAATTTTAAGTTACAGGAGTAAACTGACCTTCACACAGCTAAGTCCAAGGTCATTCCTTGTGTAACCTTGAGCCAAGTTGTGCATTACATATTCATTGTAGTCTTTCAGCATGCGCATTATGATATATTATGTTGAGATACCCTTAGTACATTTTTTCCTTAAATTTTCCACTCGATTTGATCTTAAGAGAATATGTTTTGAAAGTTATTTTAGGGTAATAATGATTGATGAAATCACCAATTTAGAAAAGTATAATATGGGCTACCTCAGAAATTGCAACTATTACTTACATATTCATACACATCGTTGCCTACTCCACTTGCATCAGCATATCTACATAGAAATAGCATAATAATGCTTAGATAAAAAATTTGACTTGTTATCTAAAGGTACAATAAGTTAGGAGTTGATTTTGTAGGTTATGATCATTCCGAACGACACTTTAAATAAGCCTTACTTGCATATCAAACCAAGTTTTCTGCAAAAATATTAAAAAAAAATCAATTCATACATGCACATGGAAATTAAAAAAAAAACTTGTGGCTAATTAAGACCAAGCATTCTTTAGGTAAACCAAAGTAGGTACCTAATTAATACAGAAGCTTGTTAATTTATAGATGAAAAACTAGAATTATAGGTTAAGAATGGCTTATAGATTTATAGATTTATAGATTTATATATGAATGCCTTAATTACTTTGTGGATATTTCCCTCTCAGAGGGTTATAAGATGTAAAACTTCATGTGATGACAAAAGACCTATTTCTTTGTTGATCTAAAATCACCCATAAATGACCTCAAAGAATTAATGAAGGTATTATAGACTCATGTGCTAGGGTGTGCCTATGTTATTTTATGCAACGGATCGAAAATATTGTGAAATACACAGGCACTGAAAAAGTAAGAGGAACACAGTAAGTAAACACATAAAACACAACAAGTTTAATAAGGAGTTCACCCAATCCTCCTGGGCTATGTCTCCTGGTCTAGCCTTCAGTGGTGGCCTTTCTATTATTTCTTAAAAGAAGAGTTTTTGCAATAGTGAGCTCAAATTGAGTGTCACGGAATAGATGATGATTAGTGGGATTGTACTTAGATTCCCCAAGTATCTAGAGTACATAGAGTTCCCTTTATGAATCTCGACCTCAACTGGTCTTAGTGGTATGAGTCCAATATGGTACTCAATACCTGATAGGTATACACAGAAGAGTTTCTTGAACCTCTCAAGCCTTCTCTAGAGTTCATAGACTCTCAGACTCTTTCTATCTCTGTCTGCTTGATGCTGCCTTTGCTCTGCAGGTCAGCTCGGCTTCTCTGTTCTCTACAATTTTCTTCTCTCTCAGCTCTCGACCTTATGCTTCTCTCTCTTTCTACCTACTTCTCTTACTCTCTGTCTGTTCGTGACTTAAAGCCAATCTGCTCCCTAACTCTTTATTTCCACTTCCTGGCTCCCTCGATCTCCTACCTCTGTCCCCTTGAATTCCCCTGCTCTGCATCATCGTCACTGTGTAATGCTTCACAGAGAGGTGGCCACCTGTTTCCTCATGAACTGAGTGTTAGTTCTCTTTGAATAGTAGTTATTTCTGTTGCTCCAAGATTGCCCGCGAAATTGATTCCTCTGCCAACTCAGCAGTCATACCAGACCTCAAATCTCATGTGATTTATTCTATTTCCCCATCGAATCTGGTCATCCATCGGATCATTTGTCCACTGTTGATCTGGAGCCTCCAGATCCTACGGTTTCCATCCATATCGAGCGGGTAAGTAGCATGACCTTTACCCAGCCGATGTGAGTAGTTTTCTCTCTCATTTGCTAGACGTGTGTCACCTAGTGTATGGCATTGGGTGGGACTCCATCGAACCCACTTACCACTTGAAGCCCTTCCGATATCCTGCTAGTATTAGCACGTGACTCACCTTCTGACGGAAATGGCAATTTCTGTACAGTTTTATGCTTTCCTCATGACCAAGTGCTTGGGGGCTTTCCTTCACTAAGGGGGGTGCCCTGCGATATGCGATTAGCACTTTAGCACTAATCACGTATCAGAAACAACCTCTATTTCTGGATTTTACATCCCATTTGTCAATTTGTGCCAACGCATGGTTACCATGGGTCAACGGTTTGCGCACTTTTACCGAGGGTCCTCATTGCTCTATACTAACCACAAATTACCATTGTTTAGATGTTATTTCGGGTAACTTTAAGAGAGTTTAAAGATCCAATTCAGATCATTTGTGGTGGTAGCTCATGTGATTGCCCAAATATTGATTTCATCATCACATCAAATTGCTTGTGAGGTTAACTACTTTATGTTCAAAGATTGAGGTAGCTTACAATAGCTACAATGTGCTTTCCTCTCCTTGTGAAGTGTTGTTCTCTATTTTTATGATAAGACTTGGTAGTTGTTGAGTATTCAGTGGGGTTTAGAACCATTATTTATATTCTAGAGTCAAACCTCTTGAGATCTTATTAATTTCTCTTAAATATCTAATCCTACTCCCCTTTTTCTACAAAATCAGTGCATCGTGAAATTTCGATTGTTCCATTGTAGCCAAAGTAGTCCTTTAAGTCAGATATGTATTTCAATTCATCAAAATGTCTTTGTTTTCCTAAAATATAAATATTTCCCTCATGGCCATCCATTTAAAATGTGGTACTAGTAACAAATTTTTGATTTTATCAAGATTTGTTTTGGAATTATTCTTGTAATTGCATAGTTATTTTGGTTTTCTCAATACCTTATTTTGGAGTTCCCTAATATTGTTTGGAAATGCACTATTGTTTTAGGTGTCTTATACCTCTGTTGTTCACAAACCTCGAGGTCCTCACTAGCTTCCTCACAGTCCTTGACTTTATCTCCTCACCTTTTTCTAGCAATCTTTTTTTGTCAGTTCGAGGCTCCTCTCACAACATGTTTCTCTTTGTAGTAGTCATGCAACATTTCTCCTTGTGGGTATTGTTTTCTATCAAAAAAACCCACCCCACTGCTCCCCCATCCTCCTTGTTACCAATGCCCTCCCTGTATACAACAATTTCATTAGTAATAACCCCCCATTTCAAGTCCTTCTATCAATCGCTACTTCAATCACACTATGCATAGTTGATAATTCTTAGAGATCACACCCCTTCAAGCATTAATCCTACCCACAAACAAAATATCACTGCCTATTTTCCAGACCAAACACTTTGACCGTACACCCCTACCACATGGAGACAACCTATGGTTGAAGCTAACAGGCACATTGAGCACGTTGCCAAGTGGAAGCACTATATTGTCAAGCTAATAGGCATGCCAAACACCTTGCAAAGTGGGACCAACTAAAATCTTCCCTACAAACAACTAGAAGAGAACAAGGGCACGTTGACTACCATGCAAAGTAACACATCAAAATCCTAATAGCATTACCTACCACATGGTACAAGCATTTCCTTCTATGGGAACAATTACAAGACAAATTCCATGTGACCTGCCACATGCCATCACCAGAGCAGTGCCACTTTTGCAAGCATGTCATTTGACAAAGAAACATCACTCTACCATGAGCCATTTCCATGTGCTACTATGTCATCTATAGTCTACCACATCATCATTTTGAAGAACCCCTTCCATTGAACTTTCAATATTTGAAGGTGATTTAAAACATGCAAAGTCCACTCCAAGTGAAATTTTTTGCAGAGAGTGTTTTTTTATTCTCTATGTCGTGGTGCAGTTACCTTATGGAAATTTCATTGTGTGGTGCTTGGTATTACTCAGTTTTCTAAGGAAACGCCTTCTAATCCTCATTTCTAGACCACTTGAAATGCAAGTCTTTAGCCATACAAGCACTTTTTGTAGTATCATTTATTGAAAGTGCATATTTTTCATGCACCTTACATTGTTGCAATCAGGTTTTGTATTTATAGAAATTTGATTTATTTTCGTTGTGATGGATAATATGAATGTAGCTCACATAATCAATGTTGATTATTACTCGTCGAATATCTGTTTATAAGTTTGGGAATGTTTAGGATCACTTTGGGTACATAAATTCCACCTTTGGATGCCTCAAATAAAGCCAAGTGAGATAAGAGAGCCGATGAAGCTCTTGGACTCTGGCATGTCTCTTTGTGAAGAGTTGTTTCCTATTTGAAACATTGATACTCCATTTAACACAACATGGATTTTTTCTTTACTTGTCCTTGATGATTGACAGTTTTGCATTCCCTTATCATGGTGACTTTTAATGGCAATGATTCCTTGTTCAAATCATTCTGAAGCTTACAACCCAATATAACCTAATGAATGGAGTTCCCAGTGAGATGTCCATGAAAGCTAACCTAATAAATTGAGTTCCAAGTGATGTGTCCATGAAAACTCAGGAAAGTTATTACTCAATACTAAAAGTACGAGCATTTATGATGCCTACCTAAAAGTCATAACACTATATCCCTCAATTCATGTCCTAGAAATGCTAATGGAAATGGAAAAATGGAAGTAATTTGAAATGTTAAAGTTGAATATGAATATCAGAAGGATTTCTATATGCATTTATAATTTCTATTTTCTACAAATCCTATATCCCTTTTTTAGAATTCTTTACGAAAATTTGTTTTGATATATTGAAAGTAATTAAATTCTCAAACAATGAAATTATAAAAGATGTAACATTATTATGATGTGTGGTGACTTTTGTGTAAAATATGTCATGAAATTTCCAAAATCAAAGAACAATGCAACCCTATCGAAAATTAACATGGTATCAAAGTTGAGTTGAGGAAGAGTCAATGAGATCACCTCTTGAAGAAATCAGTGATAAAGTTAGTTTGTCTTCTCTTTGAGAGAATCTAGAGAAAAATAGAATTCTGACACATGCATAAAAGGCTAAGGAAGAACAAGCTATCTTAGATAAGGGTTGGACAGAACTGGATCTGGATGAGTCGGAAGCAACATATGAACTATGGTTTACTAATCATAGTTACAACTCATTTATGTTAGTTGTAGATGGGGAAGCTTATTTTGATGAGTCCACATGGGATCCATAGTTTGCAAAGGATAAAGATCCTAGTCTAAAATATCATGAATAGAAAACATATGAAGGTCAAGAGTTGAAATATTCCTCAGAAGGATATATGCCGAGAAAGAATATTATGCAACTAATTCAAGGAATAAGTGACGAAGTTAGTCTCTTTGCTATCAACACCTTGGCTGCATGATATATGAGTTCATTATTAGAAAAGGTGAATTTTTAGAAGTTGTTGCACAAACATATATTAGGATTGCACTTCAAGCTATTGCCATGGACACAAAATATCATTCTATAACTTATGGAGCAAGAGAACATATAGAAGAAACTTAAGGAACATAATAAAATGGAGGAAGAGTTCAAAGAACAAGAGAAAGTAAAGGAGCTTGACAGCGTGATATTTTCTCTCAAAGGAAGAGAAAAGGAGTCTACAGAGCTTTCCTCCAAGACTGGGAAAATGAGAATATCACTCTTACAGGTAGACGCTCAAATAAAAAGTATTATTAGGAGCTTGAAAGTGCTCAAAAGGGAAAATGTATAAAAGAGTCATCCATCGAGAGACTTGCATCATCTATTGTGGAGAGAGAGGATAAAAAGGAGAAGTTGGTCAGGTAGCACCATGAGCTTAATGAAATGAAACTTAAAGATTTGGTATCTTCTAGGCAAGCGATTTTTTTGCCAAGCAAGAGGAAGCCAAACCTGTTGAAAGAAAAATTCAATATTGCATATGAAGAAGCCATGGGATCCTTTCTAGCTTAGAGTAAGAAAGTTCCACCTTGAAGTCCTTATTAGAAGAAGAAAAGTCAAGTGTGAATCACGTGAGTAGTGAGTTGCAAGGTCAACTGAAAGCTCAGAAGCTTTACAAAGCAAGGTTGTCACTTTATCAAGTGAGTTGAATACAAAAGTACGAGTACAAGAACAGCCTAGGTCAGAAATTTCAAATTATTAGATTCCAAAATGATAGAGATGCAATGTGTGATTCTCTAAAAGAAAAAGGTACATGAAGTAGAAAAAAATCAGCGACTGTGGAAGTAACTAGAAACAAGGTGAAAGCCATGTGATGCTACTTTGAAGAATATGAAAGGTGAATTGATACTAATGATAATTCAAGACTGATTGGAGATTATAAATACTTGAGATACAAAGGAATTAAAAATTAAATCAAACTTGCATGGGCGAGAATTGAATATGCTTGAAAGCCCTGTATTTTCAGAAAATAAAACAATTGTGCTAGAAGGCCCCATTACCCATCTCACATTCTCTGATGCAAGCATCATGGCACTAGTAACCTTCTCCTGTTCATAAACACGTGTTAGTACTAGAACTGAAAGATTCAGGAGAAAGAAACAACTATCCTACACAAAACCATAGGACATCATATCATCGATGCCATATTATATGATTGCTTCTGTAGCTTATCTTCCTGCTTCTTCCTTAATGATTCTGGACTTAAAATATTATTGATTGCCTTAGCCTATAATATAAAACGACATAAGCACTTAGTTACAGTAAGTTTTTCATTTAAATTTTATATGAGAAATACGCCCACTAGAAACTCCTACGATTGTAAGCCCACCCACCATCACATAGCCATGCATACTTGAATCTCATTAACAGTCTTCTCTACTTGCACTTAGTTACATTAACTTTTTTATATAAATTTTCTATGAGAAATACGCCCACTAGAAACTCCCATGATTGTAATCCCACCTATCCATCCAAACCTGAATCTAACTTGCAGCCTTCTCTACTTGCATCTTGTGTCCCTGAGCTGCCTTTGCTTTCTTCAATTGTTGTTCCACCTTTGATACTTTTCCGTCCATTATGTTAATTAAGAAAGTACATGTTAGGAGACAAGTAACAAATTCCTTTACAAATGCTTTTGAACCCATGTGGTTTCACATCCTCATTATTAATAATTTGATAACACTCAAACAAAATTACACCAGACTTTCATCTCACTCACTTTCAATGATAATATTTACATTATAATTCTCTTTACAAGAGAATAAAATCACACTTTCGCATTAATCAAAATAATTAATAAAATAGGGAATATATGTGTAAACATACATTCACCAATTTCATCTAGAAACTCTTAACATATATTAGAATAGATCAGAAAATAGTGGACATAAAAGTGACAACATCATGTAGCATCAGAGATAAATCACATAGAATCTATTAGACATTTACAAATTTGTTGTCTCAATCCATTCAGTGCCACAAGCTACAAACAGGAGATTGTGGAGTCAAGACCCACCAAGTTGTATTTGTCAATATTGTGGACCTCCCTTGATGTTCCTATGTGGTTAGGATACAAAAAAATCAACCAACTAGTGTACACTGGATACCGTTCTTGAATAGGGAAAGTGCCCAGTGGGTTTCCACATGGAATGCATTTCTTTGGTGAAAGAACTTCCCTTGTTAGTAAAAATAATGAGTATAAAATGTATGTCTATTTTCTCTATTAAATAATAGATACATGTTTGACATACAAAGTAATGAAAAAATCACACAAAAAATACTAGTTTCCTTGCCATGAGAAGAAAAATTCCATCAATTTAGTAGAGTTTACAAGAGATATGATACAGCCTAACAAGAAGAAAAAAATTTCACAAAGGAAAATAAGAATGGGAAGACTGACAATTTACACAAAAATGGTGAAAGAGATCAATATTATGTTATCAAAAGTTAGAAAACAATGTGTAATCATCTGAATTCAAGAAAATACACCAGATCTAAAAATCAAATTGATAACCAAAATTTGCTCAAAATTTTTCTGGGGAACGAACTAAACAAATTGAAGTGAAGATTTTAGAAATTGGGAACTAACTATAAATTGTATCTTTAATGGCTTATTATCTTTTTCTCATGATGTTCAAAAAATAATGAAACAATTAACATCCCATTAAAATTTGATTTTCTTTAATACAACTTTTTGCAACACAAAATATAAATATGCCAATAAACATGCTAAGATCAGTTGCACGGAAAATGACATACTTCTCTAATTGGTCTGAGGCAGTCCTTTTGGAAATTTGATTACATTTTCTCCTACTTCTGAATCAACATCTTTGCATGACTACATAGCCCTTTGGCGTGCAGTAAGTGGAGCTTCGTTCTTATCATCAAAAGTTGAATTTCCAATTTCTTGTTTTCGTCTAGTTTTCTTCTTCTTTCCTTCAAGTTCAACATCCACAATTTTTGCATCTTCATCACTTGATGCAACTTCTTCTTCATCATCTTCCTGATATAAATATTCTAAATCCCTTTCATATTTTGACCTTTTCAATATTCTTTATGTTGTGTTGCATTTAATATTCCTCATAATCTTCATCATATTCAGCATCCAACATCCGCTTCTTACGCATCCTTAATCTACGTCACTGAGTTGTTTCATTTCCCTCCTCATCTTCCTCATACTCACCCACTAGAACACGTTTCTTGGTGTTCCTTGAGATTTTACACTATGATGCTTCCTCGCCATCATCATCCTCATCATGTTCACCATCTAGTATATGTTTCTTAGGTATCGTTGTGCTTTTGTGAACAAGTTGGCCAGCTACAAAATTATTAGTCATTTCTGCCTACTTTCCAGAAGTAATTTCCTTGGCATGACGTGTATCCATATTTGCAATAGACGCATTGGTATAAAACTGAAGTTCCTTCTTAGGTGATTCTTGCATTTCCACCCTTACAAGGAAGTCATCTTCATCATCTGAATTTTCCTACACATTGGATATCGAGTCAACTCAGGTCCTTGAGTGCACTAATACGACATACCTAATATGAAATGTTCCATATAACCATCGACAGATCTTTATGACCAATTTGCATTTAGACAAATTTAATATGTAAACAAGTACCTTCATTAAATTTAATCGTATGAGACATATTCTTCCATGGGTGTCAACAACTAAATATTACAGACATATGCTCAATTAGGTAACTCAATCCCATTAGAGGACTAAACATGGAAAATCCTTGCATGCATATGTTAAATAAAAAGGGAAAAATGTTCATTACAACACAATGGGATATACAAGAACTACAAAATAAAATGGTAAAGTAAATCTGTTTCCTTCAACTGATGAATATATAACCAGAAAAAATCCATCTTAAACTTATATCTATCAAGCAGAGGGTAAAATTTCTTGATGTGTACATTTATTTTATCATTTAATCTGAAGAACTTAATTCATGACGTGGAATTAAATGATTAGAAAAGCTACAACTAATGAAATTTAATCACTCTCAGTGCTTGATAAATGTGGATTTAAGATTAATCAACACTAGTTTAATATTTTTTTGGATGTTCTCACATATTTATGTACATGAAAACATCTCTACCATACTAGGCTACAAAGCACCACACTACTCTCACTACACAAAGGAAAATACCAGTGTATGATACTTCATAGCTTAATATATGTATGATATATTATTAAAGTAAATTCACTAGCAGAGTTAATGTTCGTAGGTATTTTTATATTACTAAGGAACCTATGCATATAACATTGACATAAAAGAGAAATTACCCTAAATTGACCATAGTGTTGTTCAACGCGATTGAAAAAATGGCATAAATCCCAGGTGATTTGGTGGTAGTTCAGATGGTAATAGATAATAAAAGAATAATTAAAAGATGATATAAATTTGTTTGTACATCAGGTGCCCAACATATACTTGAAGAATAAGTCTTTGACGCCATCTCCCACCTTCAGTTTCTTCTAGAGGCTTCCTAGATGCAGATGAGGCTTCCAAACCCTCATGTTTGGTTCCTCTTGGATTTCTAGATGTAGATGATGCTTACAAACCCTTCTGTTTGCTTCCTCCTTGATTGCTAGTGGAATTTGCATGAATAGTATGAGTAACTCCACCTACCTTAAGCTTCACCTTTGTCAACCGACCGTCTTGAGAAGGTAGATCATCTAATTGTAATACTTATTTATCCAAAGACTTCATGTCAAAATACCTGTTATTAGAGGTTCTTCTATCAACCGATGTTTTGAGTTGTCCCCCATTCTCACCTTGACTAGATGATTTTGACTGTCCTGCATGATGACTATCCATATTTCGCCCTTATGGCATGCTACCTCCATCTATTATTCTATTATGTTTGGAGGTCATTCCTCATTTCAGTTGAGTCAGATTGTGGGAACTTGAGGATCTTCTCTCCATCACTTTCTGACCATCACAATTATGCAAGTCCCGTGAAGACCCACCTGCACCTAATCCCCCAACCAGAATTTTGTGAACATGATTGGGTCCTTCGCTACCTTTGCTTCTTTTCACGTTGCCCTACATATCTTGATCCCTATTCCTATCCCAGTTCCTTTCAAGATCATGATCTAATCCGTTGTGACTACCATTCCTCTCATAAGAATCCTTCTTCTCCATCCCACCATCACGAAATGAATTTGAGCGATCTAAATCATCAGAGTGTCACTTCCGCATGAATGTTTCACCAAATTTGCCCCTTTCCTTCTTGACCTTCTCCGCAATCGAATACTTCCTGTAATCCCTCTCATAATGAAACCCATCCTTGTGAATTTTCTCCCTTAAAGAATTCTCAGGCCTCTTACTCTACTCATACCTCTATCATACTTCCTGACATGATTCCTATCATTATCTAGGATCCTTCCATAGCTTCCCACCAAACCCTCTTCATTTCATCCCTCTCAGGCATGTAGTCATCATCTCCACCAACCCTTTTGTGACTAGCCGACTTATCACTTTTACCCAGATCATCCTTCCCCATCTCAAATTTACTCTGGCTATTACTACTCCCTAGCCTTCTCTTTTAATCATGACCATGAGAATCAGGATTAGAATACTTACCGAGTCCTTCGTTCAAACCCTTATCAACATTTCTAGCACGTCGAGGATCAGAGGACGGGAAATCCGATAATGACGAATGCTTGTACTCATTGAGAAATGTTTCATGGGATCCTCCTGATCTAGGCTCCCTTACTGAAAGTTTTTGTGGCTTCCTTAGGCCTTTAACCCCATTGAAGTCTAGCTGCTCATCCCTCTCCATGCTCGCACCCTCTGCAACAAAATCATTTAGAAAAAAACCTCAAAAAAAAAACAACAAAATCCTCATATACTCCATGAACCCTTAACCAATATCTACAACAAAATCCTTTAGAAAAAAACATCAAACACCTAGCTTCCCGCCTTCTCAAGGTGCTTTCATAGATGACTTGAAGGATGCCATGAGTTTTATGCTCAAATTTATGTCAAATATTGGGGCTACCCTCATGGAAAATGTGTATCTGTACTTGAACTACTTCAACAACAGAAGCATTTCTTTGGAATATGCACTGTTTAAGTCCACGACCCCGGTGGTGCAAGACACAGGTCATTGTTATTCCAAGTTATTCAAAGCCATGGTGGATTCTATTTTGGCTTCAATTAGAGCCTCCAGATATCCCAACATCTCACTCATTGTTACCGAAAGAAGATGGCATTCTGCTGGTGACAAGACAACCATTGTTGAGAATTCTTAGACTTACAATAATAATCTCATTCAGTATGTACTATTGAATGAAGGGACACCCAAGAGAATAGGAGTGGGAATAGATACCTATTTCTTCACTGTTTTCAACGAAGAAAACAGTGGGGTATGAGTTGGAGCAACACTTTGGGCTCTTTAATGAATGGATATTTTGCATATTTGAAAGAAATCATTCAGAGTTGTTATTACTTACAATAGAAAATATTGGCTACATAAGGGGTTTGAGGGACATTTCATAAAATAGAGACTTCAATTTTTAGGTAATGGAGGATTTGCAACACTTTCTCTCCATATATCACTAAAGAGAAACTAGGAAAAACCGTTAGGGGTGAAAAACAATTAAGAATGAGACGAGAAGCTTTTTCTCAATCCCTTCTTTTCCTAAGCCCTTGATTTAATCTAGGGTTACACCGTTGACATGTACCCCAGACAATGATAGAGGTCAATCATCCCACCGTTGCCTACTACCGACAAGAAATAACTAGTCTACCCAGCTAAAAATTATTTTCCAAGGGATGCATGACATGTGCAAGAACTAAAATTATTGAATCAAAGAGGTAGAAGAGAAATTACAGACATATTCACACGATCATGATATAACCTTTGTTTATAGTCACAATGTGTATGTATGTACCCAAAGAATAATTTAATTTCCATCATATATACAACAAATTTTCTATGTATACTGAATAATCAATTGGAAATATATAAGGGATTTCTAGAATCTTAGATACTAGTAGCAACACTAGGCTGAGATGGTGAGGAGGGGAAACTTTTTCCATGCCAAAGAGAGGAAATCCAAGGATTCATATAACAATACACTTCACAATAATTATAGAGAAGAATTCAATCTTGCCTCCTTTCATAATGACTTAAATTGGTAAATTTGATGTCGCTGATTCGATCAGAATACACCATTAATCGCTTCCTTCTAGTCTGATTTTTCTTTCGGGTCTCTCAAAAGCTACAATTCCCATTTTTTTTTTGTGAAGAAGAGATTCTACACCTTCAACCTCTCTGCATTATCCCTTGCCATTTTGGGCTCCATAGATTCAAAAAAATGAGAGAAATATTCTAAAACATTCCGAAATCAAACTTGGAACTAGAAAGCATTTAAGTGAGCTTCATATTCCCCAAGTGTTACAACTTTGGGGGATAGGGAATGAGCTAATTTGAATATTTTCACTAGGGGTTCAAGGGGATCTCCTAAAATATTAAGTAATTGTAACATAAAATTTACTACAATGCATTCATCTTGCTCAATTTTCAGGGTAGAAAATTGCACCAAACTCATATGTTTTGACACTCGATAGAAATCAAACTCTAGGTCAAGCAATTTAGAAAACTCTGTGAGCCTCTTGTCAGTGACCACCAAAGAGGAAGTAGGGCTTTTAACTAGTGTTGGGGCAGGGCTACCTATGATCTTTATTTTGTGGGGTTTTCTGCCCAGCCTTATTGTGAATGCATGCAATAAAGGTGCCCACTATACACCCTGCAGAATGCTGAATTCGACTATGTGAATTTTATAAGTGTTGTCTTACAAAATAAATTACTTGAATCACTAAAGTAATTTCTAAGGTTAATGGTATATTAGGCAACTTCCGTAGGCCTAAACGCTCATCTCTATGCAAAAGTACCTACCTGAGCTAGAAAACATCAACAATTTATTGTCTGAATTTTGGACAAGGCCATCATGCTCGTTTTATGCTTTTGTATGTTGTGTGCTTAGTTGTTTCTTTCATATGCATGCATTTCCATTTCCATTCATGTCATCATTCCAAAACACATTCTTCTTTTACTCTTAAATTAAGTCCTTGATGACAGGGATATCCCTATGATTTTATTTCCCTTAGAGCTCTGTCGGTAACTCACTAATATTTATTTATCTCAAATTTGTTCTATTCATCCTACCTCATGACTAGGTTCTCTTATGAAATTCTCATATTTTGGCTAATGTTATCAGAACTAGAACTGGAACTAGCCCCGAGGATCAGACTAGGAATGAAATAGAATTGGACCAGAACTAACTAGTGAATTTGGTTTATTATTAGTTGTCTAAGAAGTTACAAATTTTAACAAAAACGTATTTATGTATATCCATGTAAATCGAAACAATTATACACCAAATACCCAATTTTTCTCATGTATATAACATGTAAGGTTGAATATAGAAAAGTTTCATTGAGTGTGATACATATGAAACATAAAATACATATACATCAAGGTTCTAAATGGCCTCTAGATTACAAAAGCCACACAACAGTAGCCTACAACCTACAGGCTACACATATAAATACATATCATCCTTTTCATCCCCACCTAAAGGTGCCATTGTAAATAGCTTTCTCAATGCCATGTAGATCAAAAGTGTAATATCATTATACTATGCCATTGAAAGTTTTATAATGGAAAGATATGCTGGCAATTCCACATAGGAATGACACCCCTTGCATTGCTGGATACATTTGTTTTGATCTGAGATCACTGATTGAGATTAGAAATCACAAGCGTTGGTGTGGAGTCGAGTTGTTGATTAGGCTGTTAAAAGCCATTATTTCTTATTAGATGAAGGGAATACAAGCTACTTTTTATCCCCCTTGAGTATCTAATTTAGGGTCCAAGTAATGGGAAAAAAACCAAGCAGGAGCTTTATTTAGAAGTTATAAAGCTTGAGGAGGTTGTGGAGCTATATGAGGTATCTGTGAGGAGGCTAATTTTGAATGATTTGTCTCCTCTCTAGACCCATGTATTCTTGAGTCACCAATGACTAAATTTAGATACATAATTTTCTCCATTGCAAATGAACACTTTCTGGGAAAAGAATAGAACATATGCTCCTAGAGAGTCTACAAAAATACTTGCCTTACATGGTAAAGGTGCTCTTATTATGTGTCATTTTAAATAAAGATGTCATTCCGGATAAGCCATAGGGTTCGGTGAACTTTATTCATTTAAGATCAAAATTTCCAAATTTTGTCTGATCCCAAATTTGTTAGACTAAAATTTGAGATTGTTGAACCTCAAGGTGAACTTTAATATGTGAGCGAACTAGAAAAAAATCATCAAAATACATTGGAGTTTGATTGGGGTATGACTCATGAATTTAAAAAAATTAAGAAAAAGAAAGGTAAAATCTTAAAATACAACCCTAAACTCAATTTCCACCTCTGCCAAGCTTCATTCCACCTTTGAATCATAATTGTGGCCTCCAAAATCTTGGAATTTATGACTTGAAATCTTGACTGAGTTGTGAGTATGGACTATTGTAGGTTTTAACCCCGTACAGAAATCACCTGCATACGAATTCTAAAACACAAAAAATAAACAATGCAAGAGCATAACATATAAAACACATATACATAGAGATTTTGCCACTGGATCCCAAAACCAGGACTACCAACTTGATTTTTCATTATGCTCCTTTCAATGTTATAATACATATTTATACATGTCAAAGCATCCAATACCATGGACAGAAAACCATCGCATCCAATACCATGGACCGAAAACCATCGTTTCCAAAAAAAGCATGTGCAAAAATCATGCACAAAACCATAGGTGGGTCCGCCCAACCTAAAATAGGGTCTAAAACCAAAATTTTCTGGGGTGCTGCCCCGAACCCCATAAAGTGGGGTTACGGGTGCCCTACAAACCCCCTGTTAACTATGTGGAAAGAATATAAGACAACCCAACATTATCCCACTTGTTATTTTCTTTCCACAAGGGGGCCACAAGAGAGCTTAGTCATTTTCCCAGCCCTGAAATGCCCATTGTCTCTCTACACCAAGAGAACTTCTCAGAGCTCACAGATTTTGTCAATGCATCTGTAGTATTCTTCAAAGTGTCAACCTTTACCAGCAACACCTTTTTGTCTTCTATCATATCCCTCACAAAGTGATTCTAAACATTAATTTTCTTTTTCTTTTAATGATATGCGGGGTTCTTTGCCAAGAAAATTGAACTTTGGCTGTCACAGTCTATCCTTATAGCTTCCTCTACTGACCCCATACTTGAACACAATCCCTGCAACCAAACTACTTCCTTGTTTGCATGAGTGGTTGCCATGTATTCTGCCTCTGTAGTTGATAGTGACACTATAGATTGTTTCTTACTCATCTAACCAACTGCACCTCCAAATAGGTTAAACACATACCATTTGTACATCTTCTTTGATCGAGATCTCCAACCTAGTCTACATTAACAAAGCCATGAATATCCAACACCCTGTCCAATCCTGGTCTTCCTTGGTAGCACAAACCATAATCACTAGTGCCACACAAATACCTGAAAACCCGCTTCATTATTGTCCAATGCTCCTTTCCTGGTTTTGACATAAACTTGCTCAATACTCCCACTGCATGTGCAATGTCTGGTCTAGTATAGACCATTGCATACATCAAGCTACCGACCGCACTTTCATATGGAACATAGGACATGTCCTATTCCTCTTCTTGTGTCTTGGGACATTGTTCAACAGATAACCTCACACTTACAGGAATAGGAACCTTCATTGGTTTGCTATCCTGCATATTAAACCTCTACAATATTGTCTCGACATACTTCCTCTAGTTTAACCAAAGCTTCCTCTTTGCCGATCTCTTTTAATTTCCATGCCCAAAATATAGTTTGCAGCACCAAGATCTTTCATGTCAAATTTGGAGGACAATTGGGTCCTCAAATCCTCGATAACTTCTTTGTCATTTCCAACCAACAACATATCATCCACATACAAGGCCATATAAATAACATGGTCACCAATTAATTTGAAATACACACAGTGATCTTCTTTGCTTCTGGTGAAGCCAAGTCCCCATATAAATGTATCAAATTTCTGATACCACATCCTTGGTGACTGTTTTAACCCATATCGAGACTTCTTTAACTTACATACCAGTTAGTTTTTACCCTTCATCACTGCAAAGCCTTCAGGTTGCTTCATGTAGATTTCCTCTTCCAGATCCCCAAGAAGAAATGTTGTCTTCACATCCATTTGCTCTACCTCAAAATCAAAAGAAGCAACAACAGTTAAAAGTAATTTAATAGAAGTTACCTTGGCAACAGGAGAAAAATTATCACCAAAATCAATTCCTAGCACCTGGGAATAACCTTTTGCTACCAACCGAGCTTTGTATTTCTCCACTTTTCCTTTTTCATTTGTCTTCTTTATGAACACTCGTTTGCTACCAATGGGTTTCCTTCCAGCATGCAACTCCACTAGATCCCAAGCCTCATTTTTGTGCAAAGATGCCATTTCATCAACCATGGCCTCTTTCCAGAGTTTTCCATCCTCTGAATCTACTGCTTCCTTCATAGTCCTAGGATCATCATCAGTAATAGATAAAGAAAAATTTGAATAGAAAGCAAATGGACTATATCTTTCAGGCTGCCTTCTTTCTCGAACTGATCTTCTCATAGCCAGAGTTTGTGGCTCTTCATATTTTGGTTCCTCCTCTGCTATAGAGTTTGATTCTTCCTCCTTTAGCTCAAACTATATCTTCTCAGGTTTCTTTCGTTAGACTTTATGTTTAATAACATCTTTCACCTCTCTGAACACCACATCTCGGCTGTACACAACCATTCGTGTGACTGGGTTCCAAAGCTTATAACCCTTTAAACCATCCTTATACCCAATAAAGATGCACTTTTCAGATTTACTATACAAATTGGTTCGTTTCTCCTTTCGAACATGTACATATGCATCACATCCAAATACCCTTAGATGTGAAAGAGAGGGTTTCTTACCATTCCATACCTCTTGTGGAGTCTTATCCTCCAACGCTGATGAAGGTGACCTGTTGACCAGGTAACATGCAGTATCCACCACCTCTGCTCAGAATTCCTATCCTAATCTAGCACCACTGAGCATGCTTCTTACCCTTTCCATCAACGTCTTATTCATTCTTTCTGCAACTCCTTTTTTCTGAGGTGTATATGGAGTAGTCTTTTATTGTGCTATACCACACTTCTTACAGAATTCTTCAAATTCCTTACTACAAAACTCTCCACTGTTATTTGTCCTTGGCACCTTTATCTTCTTCTCTGTCTGGTTTTCCACCAGAGCCTTAAATTCCTTAAACCTATCAAAGACTTCAGATTTATTCTTAAGGAAATATATCCATGTATTCTTTGAGAAGTCATCTATAAATGATACATAGTAGATAGACTTACCCAGTGATGGAACCTTCATAGGTCCAAACACATCACTGTGCACAAGTTCTTAAACCTATCAAAGACTTCATATTTCTTCTTAAGGAAATATATCCATGTATTCCTTGAGAAGTCATGTATAAATGATACATAGTACACAAACTTACCTTGTGATGGAACCTTCACAGGTCCAAACACATCACCATGCACAAGTTCCAATATCTGTTTCACCCTCTTACCGCCAGAGGGGAAACTCACTCGGTTCTTCTTCCCATATACACAATTTTCACAGAAATCAAAATCCAAAGAGCTATTACTCATACCTTCTACCATACCTTTACCATGAAGTATATGAAGGCCCTTTTCTCCAATATGTCCAAGCCTTTGATGTCACAACACCGTCTTCTCTCCAGAGACCACTAGATTTTCTGCTCCACTTTCAGGAACCACAGAACTATTGCACCTGTTATCACTCAAGAAAAAATGTTTTAAATCCTGAACATTCATTTTTTCAAAATTTCTCAAAGGGTTCATGTGGATGGAAGTCCCGTGTTTCTTCTCTATCAGAACTGGATTAAGATTAAAAACACAGTGCATACTTTTGTCATAGGAGACCGAACGCACTCTCAAACAAAGAATATCTATGCAATGTTAGAGAAGTTATCTAGGGATGCAGGATATGTGCCTGTAAAGGACACTCTGTTGTATGATGTGGAGGACTAGAAGAACTAGCACACTCTTCTATAACCATGGATGAGGAATGGAAAGAAGCCGAAGGAGAAGACACAGAGAGCCTTGCGGAGAAAGCCCCTGATATGCTCACTGCGTGGAAAGAATCCTTTCTCAAAGCCTTTAAGGTTATGGATAAGGAGCTCAGGTTTCATCCCACCATTGATTGCTTCTGCAGCGAAACCACCGCTGTGACTCTTTTAAAACAGGGAGAATACCTGGTGATGGCTAACGTAGGAGACTCGCGAGCAGTTCTGGGCACGAGAGATGATGATAATTCCCTGAAAGCAGTGCAGTTGACTGTGGATTTGAAGCCCAATATGCCAAAGGAAGTTGAGAGAATTAAACAATTCAAAGGACGGGTTTTTGCACTGCAAGATGAGCCTGACGTGGCACGGGTGTGGTTACCCCATGACGACTCTCCTGGTCTGGCAATGGCAAGAGCATTTGGAGATTTCTGTTTAAAGGATTTCGGTCTTATTGCTGTGCCTAATATTTCGTACCGTCGTCTCATAGAAAGCGACGAGTTCATTGTACTGGCCACTGATGGGGTATGGGATGTGTTCTCTAACAAGGAAGTGGTAGATATTGTGGCATCAGCTCCTACTCAAGCAACTGCAGCCAGATCTTTAGTTGAATTCGCTGTTCGAGCATGGAGACTGAAATACCCAACTTCCAAAGTAGATGATTGTGTAGTAGTATGCCTTTTTCTCAGTGGTCTTCCTTCAATTTATGAGGCTAAAGCAAGTAAGGATACGATGACTTCAAAAGAACAACCTTGCCCTAAAGAGGCTATTCTAGGGCCAGTCACTACACTGTCAGAAGGAACAATAAAAATAGATGAGTGCTCTGCAGACGGAGAGGATAATAGTCCTAGATTAGGCCGTCTAAATACTGTAAGAAATAATGTGAATGATGTTGTCAAAAATCGATAAGAAGCAGTTTCAGAAATAATTGAAACATCCACCACATGTTTACTGAAGCACCCAGAGAGGTCTCAATCCCGTAGAAGCCTTGCTGAATGTCTCTTTGTGACTGATGAGGATGAATGGTCTGCACTAGAAGGTGTTAGTAGAGTGAATTCACTTCTGAATCTTCCGAGGTTTTTGACGGGAGAAAGAATGTCCAGAGGTTTGAGGAAGCGGCATTGATTGATTAGTAAAGTCATTCAGTTTCAAGTGCCGCAACAATTTGTTATATTACATTATTTCAAGCTCCAGCCTCCTGCAAGATATAGTTGAATACCTGGGAGGGAGGTGATTCTGTAACAATATCTGTTTCTTTGCTGAAGGTATTTTGAAACCATGGAAATTCATAACACGTGATGTCTAAACTCGAGTTTCAAGGTTCTATTCCTTTAATGTTGAAGGAAGGAACTGGATATGGATTCTTGTTATGTTGTCACTCTCGCACATAAAAGCAAATGCAAAGGGAAGAGTTAAGCAGAAGACCTCTGAGGGCAGGACAATCGGATTTGTCTTGATTGGCTTTAGAGAAAACTGGCATGCCTATAGGGTTGTGGCAGATTCAGTAAAATATATCCTGGGCTAATTTTTGGACTAAGCCTATTGAATCATCTGAAGCCATCAGCTTTCAACAAGATCAAGACAGCTTGCAAGAACTTTTGCCTACACATATGAAAATGGTGGACAGCGTATTAAGGATGTGGCATTTTGTCATATCATAAAAGAATTGAAGCATGCATCAGACAGCTTGAATGCATTTTCCCCTTTTGTTTTCAAAATAGTGGATGAAAAATCATCAAATTAGGTTTCGTAACACTGGACAGCACATCACAACGTGGCCACCGTCATATTTTGAGGGATAACAATTTAAAACCGACTCATGAATATTTGAAGACCTATTACAAGGAAGCAAGTAAAGGAAGCGCTGCCAAGAACAGAGGAAACTGAGAAAGTTAGGCAAAAAGATACAAACAGAACAGTCATCACATCTCAAGGAGATTATATAGCGGCCATGAAGAGCCAAATAGAAGCAGCTGAAGATGAGATAAACCAACTGAGAAAAGCTGCTAGAGAACTAAAGGCACAGCTAGGCCAGTTACATACAAAATGAATTCTCTTTTCAGGAAAGGTTTTGTTCCAAATTTTTGTTAATTTTGCTTAGTCTTATGGTTTTGAAGACATGTAAGTCCCTGCTACACATATGAAAAATCAAAGGGAGTTTTTGGCAATCAGATTTTTGGGTGATAAAGTTTCCGGGTCAAAAGAAAGCTGTTTTAAATAAAACAGCAGTTTCGTAGCGCGCTACGAAACTGCTGTAGGTGATGATTTTAACGCAGAGCAACTGTTTTGTATTATGAACGGGAATTTTGAAAGAGAGACACCTTAAGGGTACACAAGACATCAAATGGAGCTACAATAGCCATTCAGACCAAAACAGGTGTCCATTTAAAAAGGTGAAATATTTTAACCCAAGTCTAAATTTCTGTTATAAGGCACCTTTATCACCGTTCAAAAGACATTAAATAAGTTGCATACAAGGAACTTTTGCCTGCCCACATGTCCGTCAATGCAGCCTACAGCACATCAAAAACATGACAGTGTTCCATATTTTGGGTTTTTAAAGGCTTCAAACATGCTGTTATACATTCGAGCAAATTAAGGAAAACAGGGACCGAGAAGCAGGGGACATCTCCTACTACTACTGAGCAGTTAAAGATTCAGCGTTCAAGGTCAATATGGAGTATTAAATATCCATCTTATCCAAATTGAAAGAGGACCAGGTGTCAAAGAACAGGGAGAAGCCACTATGGCACGAAGGTGGAGTTAGAGTCTTAGTTAATTTAGAACTCTTTAAAATTCCAATCAGCACTTTATTGTATTTAATAGTCAGTTAAATAGCTGATAGATGTCATTAGAGATAAGGATCGAGTTATTAAATTCCCCTCATGCTGGAGGAGGAAGCTCGAATTAGTTAGAATAAGGATTCTATATATAGCTGAAACAACAATGTAATGGGGGTTGGAAATTTGATAACAGAAGTATTATTTTAGCTTATGTAAAGACCATTTTAAGTAATATAAGTTGTCTGCTTTTCTTCTCAGGATTCATGAAGGATTTTCATGTTCAGAATGTGTGATTTGTTCTTTCCTTAATGTCTTTTACAGTT
>APFE030130185.1:0-15295 GCA_000404065.3 Pinus taeda
GCCCGAGCGAAACCCCTTAGCAACAAAGGCGTCCCCTTGAAGCCAAAACAACTCTGATACCAAATGTAGGTTTTTAACCCCGTACAGAAATTACCTGCATACGAATTCTAAATCACAGGAAAAATAAAAATGCGAGAGCATAACACATAAAACACATATACACAGAGATGTCCCACTGGATCTCAAAACCGAGACTACCAGCTTGATTTTTCATTCTATTCCTTTCAATGTTACAATACATATTTATACATGCCGAAGCATCCAATACCATGGGCCGAAAACCATCGCGTCCAAAACCATAGACCGAAAACCATAGGTAGGTTCGGTCAACCTAATATATGGTCCAAAAAAAAATTTCTCGGCGCGCTACCTCGAACCCCGTAGAGGGGGGCTACCCGCCCCCCTCAAACCCCTGGATAGGGGGGGGCTGCCGGCCCCCCTGTGACCCCCCCGCTGCGCAATCGGCGCAACGAAGGGGATGCTCTGCCCCCCCTCTAACCCACCGGTTCACTACGAAGGTTAGTCGTGGAAAGAATATAACACAACCTGACATTTTATGCTTGTATTTGTGTCATTCTTTGCATGTGTAGGTGTCCATTCATGAGAATCATGGGGATTGTGACTGGCCAGACCAAAGGAATGAGAGCGATGACTCTTCTACAAGTGATAGCATTAGAATCCAGGTAGGCCCTGATCATCGGTCTTTTATTTGCAATTAGGAACCTGCGTCTTAATATTGTCTGATTGTTGCTAGATGCCATTTCGGCTAGTAGGGATCGTCTCTGCCCGCAGAGGGGATTTACCTCCAAAACATTGTCCTTGACAAGTAAATGCTTCTCTAGTAGAATGGAAGGTGGAAAGAAACATAAAGTATGCTGGTTCAAACTTAGTAAGGATGGAATACATAATGATACCATCTTCTTTCTTAACTTTAACACCTTCCAAGAGAAGTCTAAGGGTCTTGAACTTGGGCAAAAAATCGTCAATGGAAGAAAAATTATATGGGTCCAATGTAAGCAATTGATTTTCAAGTTGGTGGGCTCTAATTTCATTTTTGATTCCAAAAATATTAGCGAGCTATTTCATTGCTTCATTAGGAGTATCAATTTCTAGGATATGGAATCTAAGGTCTAGAGAAATAGACATCCCTATCAACCCACATTATTGGTCTTGCATATTTTCCTATTTGGCCACCTTATCTTCTTATTGAGGTTTGGTTTCTTGGCCTAAGGCTATTATGTAAAGATCTTTACTTCTAAGTGAATCCTTAATGTAGGACCACCATTGGAAGTAGTTGGTGCTGTCAAGAATACTAGTGTATTGATGTGTGATATGTTTGTGAGCGGTGTCCTTTTGTGTTTTGTCTAAGGAACTTACCCTGTAAATTCCTACATGGGTTGATAGGGATGTCTATTTTCCCATTTGGTTGCCTTATCTTCATCTTGATGTTTGGTTTCTTCACGTCAGGCTCTTCTGTAAAGACCCTTACTTCTAAGTAAATCCACAGTGTAGGACCACCATTGGAAGTAGTTGGTGCTCTCAAGAAAAAATTCACATGGAATTTCCATTTTAAAAAAGAATGAAGTTGTAGATGCTGAAAATAAGTGTTTCAATTGAAAGATCTCAAAAAAATAGGTTGATTTAAAAAAAGCAGCTCTGAAAACGACTTTCGAATGAAGAAGTTATGGCTTTCTGAATAAAAGTCGTTGAAGATGCAGACGAAGTGTGTGAATGTGCGGAAATTAATGATAATGTTATATTTAAAACCCCCCCTCACCATTTCCAAACATAAACATAATTAGCTCACTTTTATAAATAAGTGAAAGTCACTTTGACAATGGTACTTTATGAGCTACCCACTAAATTGTAACTTAAATAAAAGATAAAGAGACTTTAGAATTATAAGTGAATCACTTTTTATAATGGGTTACAACACTTCTACATAAAGTAACTTTAAGACATAACCTACACGTACTTTTTGAAAAAGAAAAAAAGTAACTCAACAAAAAAGAAATACTTGAACCCAAGACCTCTATTCTCATAAAGTAACTTTGGAGCAAGTGAGCTAGTTTAAAAGGTTAGTAATTTTTAGAAAAGAGGAAGGGTTTTTATTTTTTTTTGTACTCACTCAAGCCTTGGGGTGCGTGCTTTCTTGAGAAATATCGTTTTTTCCTACAAAACAAAAAACAAAAAACCCAACACGGACATACAGAAAAAAACAAACCTTATGGCTTGAAGACAGATTTACTCGGAAACTAAATATTTTCCTAATGTTTCTAATTTCCCGAGATCACACTAAGGCACGATGGAAAAGAGCATATGCATGAGAAAAATGCTTCCTTTCTTTTTCATATTTTCCCATATCGCACAGAGTCACAAGGCAAAGAGCATACGCAGAAATGAAAGGTGTGAATCAGGTAATAAAAAAATAAAGAGCTAAATAAACCAAAATAAATAGAGAGAAAATAACTAAAAACTGTAAATAAGCACTCTATACCTCCAGATCTTAAAAATGATGTAGCTAGGGCTATTGGAGACCCTTTCGCGTCAAACGAAAGGGGCTCCTCAATCGAACAGATGCTCCTAAGACAATAGAGTAGTCCTCTCATCCTGAAAGCAATGACAAACAATAGATCTAGGAAATGACAGTCGGATGCAGTTCTAGGGGCTTCAGATTTGGATCACCAATGGATGCAACTGTCAAATAGATCTGATACCATGTAGGAATTTACAGGGCAAGTTCCTCAGATAGAACACCAAAGGACATCGCTAACAAACAGATCAGAGATCAATACACCAATATTCTTGACATCGTTAAAACCCTCAAAGAGGGAAACAGTCCACGGCCTCAGCCAACACGACCACTTTAGGAAATTTATTAATAAAAGAATGAAAATTTACATAAGCTTCTCTCATGAATGGTTACCCTACAAATGACCCTCCATGCTCTTTAAATTTAGATCATGGACAAATGGGGGTTAAGTCACGGATCATGTGTCGGTAATATCGAGGAGAGAATGAACCATCGGATCACTACATATCCTAACCATTAGATTATAAGTTACAAAAGTACATAGTAAAGAAACACACTTTAGCTAACTCTACACTAGACCAAGTTATACTTAACTATTTCCCATGTGTCGGAATATCCTAACAATAAAACAAAATAACAGAGTTACAAAACGTTTTTATGAGTAATAAATTACTAATAATTAAAGTTTTCATTTTTCTTTCAATGCAACACACTTGAAAAGATAAAACTATACATATTTAATTTCAGTTGAGTCATTAACTGAAGTGACATCACACTTTTGATCACTTGTTGACTCAAATAAATTAATTGGCATGACATATATTTCTAAACTATTGTATGAATATTTTTATGAAATATTTGTTATTGATATGTTTTTTATTTGAATTTTCATGGAAATTTACATAAAGGAATTCTAAAAGTCATTTATATGGGAAAAATAGTATGCATTTTATGGAGAAACATTTCATAGGTATTTTTGAAACAAATAGGAACATTCAATCTAATTTACTACTGCAAACATATACAATGTTCCTTTGGTGCTTCTTATTGGGTAGATATGTCAATTGTTTAGTGCCTAATACTTACTTTCTATGTAAAATTCATAGCTTTACAAATAATGATAAACACCGCTTATGTTTTGCTTTTCAATGCTATTTTGAAAATACAAAAAGGTGTTACATACAAGCTATTAAATTTCAAGTTTGTGTTCCTTTTCTCATTGTACCAATTCACATAGAAATTTCAAAGTGCAATAATTCCTCTATCCCATTAAACACTCTTGAATACATATACTCGATAAAAAAACGAGTTGCACACTCTCATTTTTAAACAAAAGCAATCTAGCCTACATAATATTTAGGAAATAAATCATAATAAAAAAATTAAAAAATAAGTACATATAAAAATGGTTTAAATATTTGATGTTGAGAATCAACATTTAATGAAACAATATAATAGAGATCCTAAAATTTATGGTGTCTTAAGTAACAATAGTATTTTTATACTTCAAGTATTTATATATGCTTGAGGATATTATTTGTTCAATGAAATTAAAGTCCTATTTCACTTTCATTACTGGTGCATTGAGCTACAAAATGGAATAATACACCACTTCTTGATGTGTCTACTTCATGATGACATAGAGGAAAAATAATTATGCTAATATGAACGACTCTATATCCATATGAACTTTGAATCTATCAAGTGTCTAGAGGGAGTAAATCGCTCGAGGTGCAAACCTCTTTTTTGAGTGAAAAACATGAGGGAAGGTTAGCACCTCAGGATATTTGATCCCTCTCGACGCTTAATAGATTTGGGGTTAAGATGGATCTAGTATTGTTTCAGTTGTGTGGAGTCATATAAAATTTGTTGAACATATAATTATTTTGATCATGTTAAATATGCTAGATATGTATAATATTAATTTGGTCAATTTAACTTTAAATTTTCTTAGGTACCTTAGTTTTTTGAGATTGGGGAGACTATGAGTAACCTGAATGATGAAATAAAAGTTTTAAGTGAAACATGACAAGGTAACAATGCTTAACGATAGAAAATGGGAATAATAAGAATATAGTGAATTACAAACAATCTTCGCTCTGACCAATTTGAAACTATTTTATTCTACTATTGTTATTGTCACAACTATTAGTTATTTTATATTACCGCATTTGAATGCAAAGTGATTAACAATGCTGAATGATAAGAAATGGGAGTAATAAGAATGTAGATAATTACAAACAGTTTGCATTTTTAAGAAGAAGAGATTTTGGGTAAGTGAACATTTTATTTAGGATCAAAATTCATGTATTCTATTTATAATTGAATTACTATAAAAAATAAGTCAATTCAGGTCATGAATAATTTTTATGTGCACATAATGAGAGAGAGTTTCTATGCTTTGGGGGTGAGACAGAGATATCTATGGACAGGGGGGGGAGATGGAAGAATATATAGGAAAGGAATGGAGGGAGGAAGAGGTATAGATATGGATAGATAAGTGTTATAGATAGATAGAAGGGGAAGAGAGAGAGGGAGTGGAAACGGGAGAGAGAGAGAGAGTATGTACATTTGGGGGGTGAGGTAGAGAGATAAAGGAGAGGCAATGTAAGATAGAGATATAGATGGAGGTGGAAGATAGGTACTTACACTCAAAATCAATACACTATTAATCTAATTACTTTGAAATTAATGTACATCAAATCATAAATCAACATCTACACTAAAATGAATGAATCTAGTGCAAACAATGAAATAGTATTATAAATCAACATCTACACTAAAATCAATGCATAAATTGCAAACAATCAAATATTATTAGAAATCGATATATATCTATCTATCTATATCTCCCTCTTCTTCATGCTCTTTATATCTTACTCTCTCTCTCTCTCTCTCTCTCTCTCTTGTGGAAAATAGAGGGAGATAGATAGATAGACATGGAGAGAGAGTGTGTGTATGATTGGGAGGTGAGAAAGAGAGATAATGAAGGAGAGACAATGGTAGTTAGAGATATAAATGGAGGGGGAAGAGTGTTCTTACACTCAAATCAACGCAAAATATTAATATAATTACACTTAAATTAATGTACATCATACATATAGTTACATCAAATCAGAAATCAACATGTACGATAAAATCAATGCATCTAGTGTAAGGTTTCAAATAGGATTATAAATCGACATCTACACTAAAATCAATGCATCTAGTGCAACCGATCATATAGGATTATAAATCAATATCTACGCTAAAACTAGTGCATTGAGTGCAAGAAATCAAATAAGAGTAGAAATAAACATGTGGAGTGAAATCAATGCATCTAGTGTAAGGTATTAAATAGGATTAGAACTCAACATATACACTAAAATCAATGCATCTAGTACAAGTGATCAAATATGATTAGAAATCAATATATAGATTGAACCAATGCATCTAGTCAAACTAATCAAATAGGAGTAGAAATTAACATATACACTAGAATAAATGCATCTAGTGTAATGTTTATATAGGATTAAAAATCAACATCTACACTGAAATCAATGCATCTAATGCAAGAATTAAAATAAGATTAGAAATCAACAACTATACTAAAATCAATACATCTATTTTAATGAAAAACTAGAATATTCATGACTTTATAGATCCAACTTCTATGTGTGTATTTGTCTCTATGGGTCTCTCTCTCTTCTTCCCGCTTTCTCCACCTTCCATTCTGTGTCTATCTCTCTTCCTCTCTCATTCTCTCTCTCCCATTCCCTCTCTACCCTGTGTCTCTCTCTCCACGTCTCCATCCCTTTATCTATGTTTCTATTCTTCTATCTCCCCCCCCCATCTATATCTATACCTCCCTCCATCTCTCCTTATTTGTCTCTCTATCTTACACCCCTAAAGACCTCTCTCTCTCTCTCTCTCTCTCTATATATATATATATATAGCTTCCTCCCTCCCTTTATTTTTTTCTTGATGGTTACCTCTTTCCCCCTCCATCTATATCTTTGTCGTAGCCCCTAAACATAAACATTCCATCCCCATATATATCTATCTATTTCTCTCTCTCTCTCTCTCTCCCTCCCTATTCCTCTCCATCTCGCTATCCCTCTCTCTCTCTCTCTCTCTCACTCTTTCTCCCCATTATCTCTCCCTATCTATCCCTCTTCCTCCCTCCCTCTCTTTTCCTTTGTCTTCTTCCATCTCTCCCTTCTCTATCTATATGTCTATATCCCCTTGCCTTTCCTTGTCACTTCGAAAACATACACTCTCTCAACATACATATCTATCTCCATCTCTCTCCCTTCCTCTTCCTCTCTCTCTTCTCCTCCTCTCCCTTGCTCTTCCCCTTCGTTCTCTCTCTCTCTCACACACACACACACACACACACCATCTATCCCGTGTCACTACCTCTTCCTATCCAACTTTTCCTCTCTATGTATTTCTTCCCCTTCGAACCCCATCTCTCTCCCACCTCCCTCTATCTCTCCTCCCCATCACACTCTCGCTCTCTCTCTCTCCACCCTCCAACTTTGTCACTATCTCCATCTCTCTCTCCTTCTTTCTGTCCCCCTCACTCCCCCCTCCATATCTATGTCTCCATGTCTCTCTCTTCCCCTTCTTGCTCTATCTCTCTCCTCTCCTCTTCTCTCCCTTCCCTTGTCTCCTATCTCCCTCTTTCCATCTACATCTCTCCCTTATCACTCCTTCTCTCCACCTCTATCTCTCAACGTCGTTTTTCTTCCCACCCCCTCTTTCCCCCTTCCAACACCATCTCTCTCCTCTCTCTCAAGACCTGTATTTTCCTTCCTTTCTCTCCCTTTCTCTCCCACCTTTGTGTGTCTCTCTCCCCCATCACAAACACACTCTCTCTCAACCCTCAAATAATGTGACTATCTCCCTTTGTCTCCCCTTGTCGATCTCCCCCTCTCTCCCCCCCACCATATCTATGTCTCCCTATATCTCTCCCCGTTCTTTCCCTATGTCTATCCTCTCCTATTCTCTATCTTTTCTCGTTTCCTCTCTCCCTCATTCCATCTTAACATCTCCCTTATCACTCCCTCTCTCTCTCTCCACCTCCATCACTCAATGTCTTTATTCTTCCCTTGGTCTGTTTTCCCATGAAAATACATATCTCTCTCTCCTTCCCTCTCTCCTCCTCTCTCCCCTTTCCTCTCTCTCTTCCTTCATCTCTCCTCCTCTCTCTCCCACATCTATGTCTCTCTCCTATACTCAGTTCCCCCTCCATCTCACTCTCTCTCTTAAATATGATCCCATTGTATTATATTTAAAAGAGTATCTAAAACAAAAATATACAATTGGTTGTAAAATATTAAGCTTATCTCTTGGATCAAACATTTCACAGAAAATACAATGCCTTATCTTTCCTCTATCATTGTTAGTCACTTTTTTTCTCTATTTCCATGGATCCCTCTTTAAAATGGGCCTAGATCCATTTAAACTTTAGATCTACCAAGGGACTAGAGGAATGAGATCTCTTGAGATCTCTTTGAATATCAACATATTTGATCCCTCTTAGGACTCTCGAGTTAATATGCATCTAGTCTCATAGTAAAGATCATTTGTATAGAGGAGCTCTCACCGTAGTATGGTAGAAATGTTGTAATGTAATGTCATGTCATGTAACCACTCTATCTTCTTTAAAATAAAAACAAAAATAACCTTATGTAAAAAAAATATTTAAGTATTAACATGTGTAATTAAGTAAACTTAACTTCATCAAGTTACTCTTTAGTAAAAGTCTTTCGGTAGAAATCACATAACAAACTTTTTGTCTTTGATCACACTCGTTGGTAATCACCCTAGTTGGTTAATTAGGTTATGTGATTTCTACTTTGATCTTAATTTTTTGGATGGTTTAGATCAAACTAGTTGAATCATAAAAGCCTCAATTTAGAAGTTACCCTTTGTTTTTTAGCTCCAAGCGTAAGAATCCCTATTGTATTGAGCTAGGGTATTCATGTTGAATATAGCCTATCTAAATAGGGAAAATTAAAGTAGCCTAAATCCAAACCGTTCATCTACCAAGGATCAACTCCCTTGAGATATAATTCTATCTCTCTACGTGCTTGGTAGATCGAGAGTTAAGATGGATCTAAGTGCTTGGTAGATGCAACTTAAGATGGCTCTAAGCTCGTTAGTTAATATCTTAGTCATAATTTCACTTTGAAAAAAGTTATATATATGATGCACAAGTTTGTGGGAACCTTGGAACCTCTAACAGTTAGAAGTTATTGCTTAATTTGCATCAAACATAAATTCAAAATGATAATATTATATATAAACCCCCAAAAGAATTTATTTAAATAAATTAAAAGTTATTCTAATATATTTTAAAGACCCAAATATATAATGTATAAAATGTCTTTTTACTTTTAATGAATAAATGGATTCAAGGTGGTTGGCAAACTAAATAACTTAATCTTATGGCTCTTAAACATCTCTGCTATATTTTGGAGAATTTGACCAAAAAAAATGCCAAAAAACCACTACACCAATATAGACCATGCTCATTCTAAATTTAATTCTAAAATTTAAATAAATTAAAATTGACTTGAAAACAATGCTTTGCTTTTTCTAAATGCAATAATTGCTATATAATATTTACTATATTTATAGTATAAAATATTAATTTAATATTTTTGATATTAAGCAGCATAGATCCATGAGTACAAATCTAACATGATTAACATAGAAATATTTTCGAAAAGTATAAGATTTGAACATTTCATTCACATATTTTTTACTTTAAATTACTTTACAACATATTCATTTTTTTTTAATTATAACGAACATTATTTTTCTATATAGAAGATAGTTTTAATTTTTATTTTTTATTTTAAAGCTACACAAATGGGCTCACAAGCTTACATATCCCCTCATACTAGGTTGTGAAATGAGCATCTCTGCTAGATCCATCTTTACTCTGGATCTACCAAGCGCTAAGAGGGATCAAACCTTTTTTCACTCTATGCTAGTTTAGCAAGCCTTGAGAGGGATCAAACTTTTTTTCACTCTATGCTAGTTTGCATATCACCCACGCATAGTAGATCTAGAGTAAAGATGGATCTATGTTGGTTTAAATCCCCCATTTAAATACCCTACATTCCACATGAATACCATGGGTCAATACCATTGGTTCTCAATACCATGGGTCATATGTACTTTTATTAATATTAATATTATGGTTAATAATTTAATCACATTGTAAGGATTGGGTCTATGTTTGGAACCAACTAATGTGGTTCATCCTCATGGTAGGGTGAGAAACCAATCCATGTGAGCGAATAAATACTAGGGAGGCATCATTGTTCAGGGTAATCGTGTGGTATCCCCTACATAGGAGCATCATTGTTCTGTGTAACCGTGTGGTATCCCCTACATAGGACAAATAGGAAGGTCGATTAAGCATAGGAATACATAGTAGGGCAATCATGTTGTATCCCCTACATAGGAGAAACAAGAAGGTCGATTAAGTAGAGGATTAGTGAACATGCTAAGGATTGGGTCGAACTTTCGAACCAACTAATGTGGGATTGGGTCGTCTTTTCAAACCAACTAATGTGGTTCATCCTCAAGACAAGGTGAGAAACCAATCCATCTAAGTGAATAAATAGTAGGGACACATCATTGTTTGCGGTAATCATGTAGTATCCCCTACATAGGAAAAATACGAAGCTAGATTTAGCAGAGGATTAGCGAACATGCTACTCACATTAGACATAATGGCTCTTGTACTTCAACACTTTCAAAACATGGTCAAAAATCAAAACATCATGTCTACATTGAAGAATCCAAAGTCATAGCTAGAATTGATCATTTCCACCATAGGAAACTAAGGGAAGCGATTGACATTGAGAGGCATGCCAAAACCGCAATAGGGACGATGGCTAGAAATTAAGTAAAAGTTGTATCCTAGCACTCCCTTCTCAACTCCTTCTCCCTCTCCTCACCCTTGTCATTTTTCACTTCAGTTATTTTCTATCTTATTTTTATTTGCTTTCATTATGCTCATAGTATTGCCTTGGTCACTTTATTTTCTTTCCTACTTGATAAGTTATGCTCTCTCATTTTGAATCTTCTACCAATTGTTCTTATAGAGCTTTTGGTTAGACATAACGAAATAAATATAAATATAACACTAATTTCAGTAATAAATTTAACTTGCAGCCATGATCTGCAGCCATGATCATGTTCCTCAACTTGTCGTTATGATGAACCACACTCGTTGGTTCGAAACATGTCGAAAAAAATATTAGGATGTGATTTCAGCAGAAAAATCTTCTCATTAAATTTGATATGGATCACAAGGTTAAATCAAAAATCCAAATAAATTATATTTTGAATCATTCCTAACAATAAAGTTTCACCCAAACATTCTTTAATTAAGTCACTCCAAACTACTAGAATCTTGAATACTTATCTTACAACATAGTATTATATAAATTGATAATTAATTAGAAAAACTTATTAATATTATTAATTAAATTATTATTTTTAATAATATTAACTAGTCAACCATAACTAATAAATATTATACTAGTTTATATTATTATTAAATGGATAAATGAATTATTTTTAATATTATTATGGAATAATTTATTTTTAGCCAAACATCATTATATAAATTAAGTTTTAATAATGTTACAACTAATTTATGATAACACCTAGTTTTCCACCTTATTCACATTAGTCTACCCTAACTTTTAATATTGTATTAATAAATTATGGTGAGATAGTATTATTATTTTTAAGTATATTAAGTGTTTTATTATTCAATAATTTATTATATTATGATAACTAATAGTTTTCTACCTAACTCACATTGAATAGCTTAACCGTAACTAATAATATTATGTAATTAAGTTATTCTTAGATTATTTTATTATTTAAATTGATTAATAATTATAATTTCAATATAGAATAATTATTTATTACATAGCACTTATTTTCTAACTATATTCTAGTTAATTTAATAAATTTCTCTTCATCACATATTCCTAAATATTTTTTATTTCACCATCCCCTAATTTTCAGTGGCTTAGAGTGGACAATTATGTGTGAGATTGATTGGTTTCTCACCTTGTAGGATCCAGTCCTTACAATGTGTTTAATGTGAAAGACTAACATAGGGTTAATAATGTTCTTTTGCATGGTATTAATAATAATTTGGCCCCTCCTATTTGTAGGGTTCACCTAAATAAAACATCATTTTTGAGTGTTGGTAAAATATAAATTGAATTATGGAGTAAATATAAAAAAAAGTTTTATTTATTTAGCATACTTCTAGTTTATTTATATTTTTATTAATTTACCATAACTCTTTTCTAAATATGGTATTTGGCCCACCGTATTTAGCCCATGGTATCAAAATGATATTTGTCCCATATGGTTCACTTAAATAAAATGTCATTTTTTAGTATTCCTTAAATATAAAATATAAAGAGGTTTTTATGGACTAAATATAAAAAGAGGTTTTATTTATTTACCATACCTCTAGTTGATTTACACGTTTATTTATTCACCATACCTTTGGAGTAAGTATAAAAAGAGGTTTTATTTATTTACCATACTTCAATTTTATTTATATTTTATTTATTTCTCATACCTATCTTTTTAATGTTCATAAACCTCTTTATATTTTAAATTTATATTGTGTTTATACATAATAATAATTAGATTGATTGCGTATGGTAAATAAATAAAACAATTTTTTCTTTTTTATATTTACTCAATAATTCACTTTATGTTACTCAAAAAAGTTGTTTTATTTAGGTGACGCCTATTGGCCAAATTATTGTTAATAGCATGCAAAAAAACATTATTAACCCTATTATTAATATTAATAAAAATAAAGATGGCACATGGTATTGACCCATGGTATTGAGAGCCAATGGTATTGACCCATGGTATTAAGGTGAATATAGCAAATTAAATGATCATATATCAATATTTACTTTACATCTACTAAGCACGATCAAATATCTTCATACACCAACTCGCATTGAGAAAAAAAAATATCTTGATAAACCACTAGCATAGAGTGAAAAAAATTATCTTGATATACCACCTAGCATAGAGTGAAAAAGAATTATCTTGATATACCAACTAGTATAGAGTGAAAAAATATTTGATTCCTCTGGGGGCTTGGTAGATCAAGAGTAAAGATGAATTTATGTTGGTTTCTAAATAGGGCCTACATTAGATTTAAAAATGTTAAATGTTAAACATTACATGTTAAATGTTTGCATTTTCATTTGCATTTACATTTAGGTTTACATGTTTATTTGAGACATATCCCATACTCGATTGTGGAGCGCCTCTTGGCGTGATAATATCAAATTGTATAAAAAAATTTGAATTTAAAAGTTTGTATTTCTTAAATAACTAATTATAATATTGAAATTACTTAATTTGGGCTAATAATTATATAAACATATTTTTGAAAACATTTTTATTTATTTATAAGTTTTTAGAATTAATTGTTGTGACTATTAATGTTTGACCCAGATATTATTTTTGTTTTATTATATTATTATATTGATTTTATTAATTGTTCTATTGTTTTGATTGTTTATGTTTGATCTAAATATTATGTTTATTTCTAGATATTGATTCATCAAAATTTTCCATTTGATTAATTGTTTTCCTTAATTGAATATAAACAATTATTTCTTTATATTAAAATATTGTTTATTTAGTCAAATCTAACCTTTATATTATAACAACTAATTTTTTTTCTCCTAATAACTTGATGCCAAGATCTTGTTTTTCATCTTCTCTTGAGATGAACCACCCTTGAGGGTTTGAAAAGTGTTGACAAATCTGTGATGAGATGTTTTATTATTTTTCATAATATGGATCAAAGAAGCCTAAATTCAAAAGTTTAATATTGTTAAATTTCCATGAAAATTTGTAACTACTTAGATGAATATTTGAAAAATAGGACAACTAGATATACTTCGAAAATAATGGAGAAATGGTAATAGTTATGATTTTGAATGTAATTAGGAATTAGTTCCTATTTTCTAGGAGGCTGTTTCATCTCTCAAACTAAAGGCCATTGTGTAAGATTTGTATAGATTTATTTGTGAATTCAGCCATTGTGTAAGACTTGTATAGATTGATTTGTGAATTCGGTGAATTGATTGAGCCATGTGGGCAACTTAATGGTCTCCTTACGTAGGGACTTCTAGTTTAACTCATTTTTTTTTCTTCCTATTTTTCTAGTTTGTAGGAGAGAATGTGAGGTGGTGGACAAAACCAAGCATCGGTGTGTGTCATACCCACAAGCTCGGTCTCCTTACCTAGGGACTTCTAGTTTAACTCATTTGTTTTTTTCTTCCTATTTTTCTAGTCGATTTGAGAGCATGTGAGGCACTAGACAAAACCAAGCATTGGTGTGTGTCACACCCATGAGATGAGAATTTCTTTTGTGCGATGGAGGGGTGGCATATACTCAGTTAAAGGCGATGAGCTAGCATGTGTGACGAGCGAGGTATTCGATTAAATACACTTGGGAAAACATGCAATGATGAGCTGTGATGAGGCATTGGGAGAGTTGAAAAACCGGAAATGAGAAAATCGCTAGGTATGGGAACATGTGATGAGTTTATAAGAAGGGTGGAAAAATCGAATGAGTCGGTGGGCCGATGTGCAGAATAAAGGTTTGGGTGAGCCGACACGATCTTTGATATTCTCGTGGACCATTTACATGGATGGCCTCGGGAGGTTGACCCACCCCTCTTAGGTCCCTATAATATTAGTGGTTACCCCATTACTATTGTAGTTGTATCCCTTATTAATATTACTATGCCCCTTTTGTCCCCAAATTGTTATTACTATGCCCCATAGAATCCCTTTATTTTTATTTTTGTGGCTTTATATTATTATTCTTAGGTCGGGTGGGTTATATTGTGACTCATTAGACTCCTATATATACAATGGAGGTTTTGTCATTTGAATCATCAAAGAATTGTTCATTTATGTAATGTAAAGGAGGTTGCCCCCTTAAAGAGGCTGAATTCTAAGGTGTTGATCTATCTTTTCTATCCTTTTGTGAGCTCATTTCATAACATTTGGAATGAAAGCTTTGGTTTCTAGGGTTTCACTGCTCCAAATAGGTCATTGTGTCATTTTTTGTATAAATTTTTTTCTACGATGTTTCAGAAGCTAACAAAAAACCCATTTGAGACAAAATCGCACTAAACCTCGGATCCAAAATTTAGATCCTTTCACACTATATTTGTGGAGATATGATCTGAGGAAGTTGGTATTTTTGTAGACGCCTAATTTACATTCCAAACAAGTGACCTAAGGAAAATCATCATAAATTTCTCTCTGAGCATTGGATTGAAATTTCGTAAGAAGGTATAGAAAGAGGAAGGACAATAGATTCTTGTATATATTTTTCAGAGCGAAAGGTAAAAACAGTGACTTGTGGCATGTCATACAAGTTCACTCTACTGAACTAGTCTATTATTAGGTCACTGTGGGAGATTTGGCATAACTCTTCCCTAGAGAATCCAATTTGGATTAGACTGGCGGGATTGGAAAGAGGACGTAGAGGGCTGCCGCAGATCACAATTTCAAAACTAGATGATTTGGAATAGATATACATCAGATTCAATATCAATCTCCTACAAAGTGAAAAAAGGTGTGTAGTTTTTTTAAACTATTTGCATAAGCTTGGTTTGAAAAACTAGTTTGAAGGAATTCAAAGGGCATAGTAAAGCATTATTATTGGTAATTGAT
>APFE030130188.1:0-20973 GCA_000404065.3 Pinus taeda
TTTGACAACTCATGACGCGACTTGACATGACACTACTGACATGGGTTGGCTTGCTACGGTGGCAATGCCAAGTCATTGATGTTGTTGAGTGATAGATGTGCTCTTGGATGTGCTTTCTCTTTCCTCCACATGGCTTGATGATGTGGGGTCTTCAATGATATTTGGTCTTGAAAGGTGGTTTCATGCATGTGTTCCCTTTTCTTGTTATTGATAAGCTTCTTTATCCATCCATCTGTAAGTGAGTCTTCTAGCATGTTTTATCCTTCTTCATCTCCTTCATCATCTCGCCATGATCTAATAGTGCACCTGTTCCTACAATTCACTCATGACGAGACAACATCAAATCCAAAAACCCCCTAGCCTAAGATGATGCATTTTTATCCATGGACTGGGCCCAGAACAGGTGACAAGATGGGAAATAGGGCCCAGTAATTTCGCATTACACTATTCCAGGTGATAGGAAGGGAGATTGGTCACTAAGACTGCGCAGAGCATAACTCAAACTTGGTTGGGGAACTCCTGAGCACAATCTTCACTATCAGGAAAAATTACGCAAAGGCCACTGGGAGACAAGATTGTGTAGTTCAAACCATCAATAACTATTGCAAGGTGGGATCCTGGGAGGTAGTTCTATGCATTGTTCAGAGGCAAGGCAGAACTAGGAAGCAAAGAAACCTGGGAGGACAGGTTTGCGCAGTTCTTTGGATCAATGAGTCCTAGCTGAGTTAGGACACTAGGATATTCTTCTGCATAGTTTTAGAAGGCAAGGTAGGCATGGGTCTCTGTGCATTGCAAGGTTCCAGTAGGCATGGAGGAATCTTGATGATTTATCTTGCGAAATACGCAATTTATGTTAGGCTTGAAGAAGCTACTGCACAATTCTGGGGAGGAAGGTAGTCTGCTCAGCTCTAGAATTGCATAGTGCAACTGCCCTAGGGGACAGTGACTACGCAATTCTATACATTAGGGTTGCATCAATGAGGGTTGAGACTAGATAGTGCGCTATTTAGTTGGGATCCAGAGATCAAGAGTTGTCCGGTCAGGAGGATTTTCGGAAAATGGCTAAGTGTGGGGGCAAGTGAACTTGAGAGGAACTTGAAATTATGATCACACACTTAGAATACTTCGATGACACGACAACATAGAGAACCTGAATAATAAGACAAAGCATTATCCTCTGTGATATTGTCTAGAAAAAAAAAAGACAAGTATGACACTTGAGATAGACCTTAGGACAACCGTGACGACACCTATGTGACAATGCTTAAAAATTTGTGTATGAGTGCAACCGATGTTTACATAGATAGGAAAACTCGAACACATAAATAAAAACCTTAGAAATCACCAGAAAAGGAATGCAAGTGTGATAAAACACTCCAACATGCCAAAAGATGAAAGTTGATCAAACAAGCAAAAGGGGTGAAAAGACTCTGAGGAAGCTCATGAAATGAGCTTGAGTGCTTGCAAAAATAAAGGGAAAGACCAAGGAAGGGTCCAAAATTTTAGTACAAGCCAAAATTTTGGAGGGTGTTGCATCCACTACAACAATAACTCAACAGAAGGTGTTATAATGTTAATAAGGTAAATGGAATACAAAATTGAATATTTGTCAAGAAATGTACAAGCAAGAAATGTTACAATCTCCCTTAATAATTTGTGTAATACATCACTTTATAGGAACAAATCCATTCTCATTAATTGTGGATGAGAAGAAATATTCAACATAAACGTTAAACATGCTACTCCTAGCCTATCAAATGCAGAAACCTTCAGTCATATGATGATGATGAATATATAAAGCCTATATTTGAAACAATTATGCATAGCTACATAGAATCACATGCAATAGGTTACTAGGATAACAAGATTATACGACTTGCAACATTTGAAGGCTTCAAGCCAGTGGGAGATTTACATGATATTTTTTTATAGGAACTAAAATTTAGAACATTATCTTATGGATCTGGTGGACCTAAATATATCTAAAACATTTATCTTACCAACAAATAGCCCAATGAAGAGCATTTGCATGCTACTAAATACTTTGCAACATACATTACAAACATGTTCTTCAAAGCAATCTACCTTCTTATACATCAAGTGTCAAGTTGTCCTTTGGTTTCTATATGCAAAGGGGAGTTGAAAGGAATAAAACTAGTAGAAAAAGGTGTCAATTGCCAAAACAACATTGATGAAGTATAAAAAGAGCCAGTTACACACCATTCTCTCCAAGGCATACTCACTAAATCTAATTATCTTGAAAATGTGTTAAAATGTATGCTTCTAATGTTTTGACAACTTATACCTTGTACAATCATTATCACATTCACAAGAATTAACATCCATGGGAGTCATTATGTGATGCACTGCAATATTTAGAAAATAATAATTCGGCTAGGCTTGAAGATAATATTTCCAAAGATATTATAGGGTTTGTTATCACTTAAAAAATCCGATATATGTAACTTCTCATCCTAGCCCGATGACAAAGGTCAGTGTTAGTCTAAGTTGTTTTCATTTTGTTCTTCCTTTAAGTCTGAAGTTTTAAGAGGTCATGAGTCAAGTATATTCTTATCTACCATTGGTCCCCCTTCATTCACCATTGTTTCATAGCCATGTGTCATTTTCTTATCCACCACCAAGCCTTTTGGTAATTGCGTAGCGCATGCATTCTTTAAAAGAGTTTTTGCAGCGCGTTTACTTTGTTTAGCAGTTTCGTAGCGCAAAACCTTATTAGGTGATTTCGCAGCGCATCATTCAAATTTCAAACTAACCGCGCTGCGAAATCAAGGATTCGTGCATTCCGCAACGAATCTTTCCCAAATGTCAAATTCGTTAGGTAAATCAGAGGCTTCGTCATTTTGTGTCAGTTCATGTACTCCACTTATCACGTTCCACCACCCATCGCCATTATCACCACCATTAGATTTGTTGATACGCACGAATTACCATTTCCAAGAAAGGCCACCTTGCACAAGTCTGATTGTAAGCCTTGCATGAATAACAAATCTGCAAGATTGCAATTTGAAATATTATAAACGGCAAGATTTCAATTTTAAATACAAGTGTAATCAAGCGAGGCAGCAAATCAAGCGAGGCAGCAAATTCAAGCAAGGCAGAATTTCAAAAGAAGCTGAGTTTACAGTTCAAACAAAGCTAGTATTCCTTGTTTGCAAGTCTTTAAGATTTCATGGAGAGATCAATAGAGAAAAAAGAACACAGATCAGGCAAATGTCTAAGGAATGAGCCTGAAGGCTTGGATATAGCACTAAATAATAAAGAGGTGGAGAAGGCATTTAAAAAGGTCGGGTGTTGGAATTTTTGCAGGAAGTTACAAGGAGGGCATGCACAGGTAACCAAAGAATTTGCACTTAATTTCACAGGTTTAAATTCAAAGGTAGCTATGATGGAATTGCAGGTCTCACCAGAGATGATATCCACTGTGACAAAGATTCTACGAGGACAAGAGAACTGGTTCAAAAATTTCAAATTTGACATGAATCCATGCAAGGAGTTTGTAAATTCAGATTTAAGGAAGGTTTCCATTGATCCACCTTTTTATCTATTCTGTAGTTTGAGTAAGATGTGTGACAAAGTACAATTGACGAAGGAAGCTTGTGAAACTTCTCTGTTTCATCATGGCTTGATTAAACTACTTGTCTTACATGAGCTTCAAAAGAAACAAGAGCTAAGAGATTTCCAAAATTAAAGGCAAGGAAACAAGTGAGAGAGTCAGTACAGCCACTGATCATTCAAGATACACCTCAACAATCAACTAAGGAAAAATCTCTAGTTAAAAAGATTGCACCTAAAGCAAGCACAGCTGAAGTAGTCTCAAGGAGAAGAACAAGAAGTCAGATGGCTGAAGAAAAAGGTAAGGCAGTAGCTGTTGAAGAAAGTCCAATTTCAAAGGGAAATCTAAACGATTTATTGCAGGCTATTGACTTTGAGGAGTCCCCACTAGTTCAAGATGAATTGATGTAGTCAGAAAAAGAGAATACAAAGAAAACCAAAGCCTCAAAGAAGCTTAAATTTGATGAGCAAGTTGAACAATTTGTTTTCAAACCCAGGAGACCCATAACAAGGAGATTTCAGCAAGTACAGGAGGTACCATCAAGAACAGAGGAAACAGGGGAAGAGATACAACGCCGTCAAAGAAAGGACAAAGGCAAAACAACCGCCACATATAAAGAAGACAGTATAGTAGACTTGAAAAGAAGATTGGAATCAGCTAACCTTGAGATTGCCAGACTAAGGAAAGCTGCCAGAAGACATGCCATCATACAAGCTAATTATTACAGAATTAAAACCTTATGGGAAGAGAAAGCAACTTCAGAGGTGGTTGACTATGATACTCAATTTCATACTTGGACAGTACCGGCAATCAAAGAAGAAAAATTCATCAGGATGATTAATATGCAATTAAGAGCTGGGAACAAGATTATGAAGAAACAAATTGAAGATTTAAAGGCACAGTTAGGACAGCTAAAGGAACCTTCTAAATGAAATCACATTTCAAGTAAGATTATGTTTTGGATTTTGATGATTTTTGCTTAGTATCATCTTCTTGAAGAGTTCTACATGTCCATTCAGTTTTGGAAAGTCTTGGAACAGTTGAAAGGAGATTTTGATAACAAAGTGCTCAATTAATAAAGTTTTGGGTTGAAAACTATGTTTTTTAAACAACTCAGCAGTTTCGTAGCACACTACGAAACTGCTGAAGGTGATGATTAAAGCTCAGCAGTTTCGTAGCGCGCTACGAAACTGCTGAAGCTAAAGGTTCCAATACAAATCAACCAGTTTTGAAATAGAAGCGGGAAAATTTTGAAGAACAAATATATGCAAGGAAACATCCGAAGCTGCAGCAATCAAACAGGTTAAGACAGATGGAGAAATATGGGTTTGGATCCAAATTTGAATTTTGTCATAAAGTGAGCATTTTAAGCATGGTTCAGATATGTTAAGACAGCCTAAATGTGTTTTTGTTTTAAAAAGCAGTGGACAGCACATCAATGGACATGGCCATCTGTCACGTTTTGGAAAGCAAAGATGAAAGACCTGCTTCTGTGGATTCGAAAACCATAAAGACCGATGAGCAGGGGTTGTTTCCTATATTTTAGCACAATGGGAAAGATGTGGCATAAAAGAAAAGCATGGAATCTTAAAACTCCATAACAGCCAAACTAACAGGGAACCAGATGTCAAGGAACGGGAATCATTGTAACCAACGCTATTATTAGCGCGGCATGGTGTTAGAATCCTACTAGATTTAGATCTCTGAAAAGTCTAGTTAAAGTTTGTTACATTAAATAAGCAGATAGAAGTGGATTAGGTGTCATTAAAAGTAGATCTTGAGTTTCCCTCATGCTTGAGGAGAAATCTCAATTAGATAGGAGAAGAACTCTATATATAGCTGGAGCAGCAATGTAAAAAGGGTTGGAAATTTTATGAAAAATGCTGATATTTGGCTTATGTAATACTCTGTTTTGATAATACATGTTTGGCTTTACTTCTCAGGATTCATGAGGGATTTTATGTTCAGAATGTGTGATGTTGTCTTTTTCCTAATTATTGCAGTGGTATGAATGTGTAATCACTTAGAATTCACTTGAGGTGCTCTAACTTCCTGTATGCATTCATAGACTGTGTGGTCCTATCTGAGTTGTTATGCTCTGAATATTTTAAATGTTGAATGCCCTGACTTCTATGTAAGGTTGAATTCATTTTCATATTGAGATGTTGTTGACTCCATAAGCCCAATGGATAATTGCTAAATGTGTTTCCACCATTCATATTTTTACAGTTGTTTCACAAGAGTTAGCCATCTTAACTATAATCAAAATCATTAACCATTTTTTGAGAGAGCCCTCTCAGGTTGAGGAGGCTAAGCCTCAGCCTAAAGTAGGTTTGAAATAGTTACTTAAGGTCTTTCTGGTCAGCAGCCTTCCAAGGTCTGATTTTGAGATAACAGGGTCATTGATTAGGAAGCACATATTATTTGTAGTTAATAATATAAACATAATTTGCAGCTTTCAAAAAGTTGTTATCTATGAGTATTAAACCATGCAAAGAGATCATAGGCTAATTCATAACTAAATTCCAAAATAGAGGCAATGAACATGAGCATGGGCTACTTTGGATTTGAGATGCACTTATTTATGGGCAAGCTTCTAATGCTAATATTATATATACATACATATGTATGTATGTATGTATGTATGTATATGTATATGTATATATACATATATTTACTTGATGAAAACCTTTTGAATATTCAAACCCATTACCACACATGACCTTGCAAAAATTACCAACAATTCACTATAGATTCAATTTCCCATGCCTAAAATGGATAAAATTGTTATACTTCATCCATCAAGACATGATAACAACATTCATAAATAAGAAGAAAAATATTTATTCTCTCTTTTGCAACAAAATATCTATCATAAGAACATGAGTGTTAATACATTCTCATCTAGATTGAACCTCAATAGAGAAGAATGCATTCTCACATTATGCTCTTCTCTTTCATGCTATGTTGTATTGCTAAAGAGACATCTATTAAACATGTGGATATATATATTTTCCGAAAAAGGTTCCACAACTATGGCATGCAAATGTAAATGCACAATTCATATGAAATGCCTAAGCTACAAATATATTGTAGCTCATACATCACAAAATGGATCGCAACATGTCAAATTCATTCAAGAAAATATTATATGAATGTTTTAGTAACAATAATGGCAAGAAGGAAATCCATTATTCGAAAGCTTGGGAATTCACTTTTCAACATGCAACAAATGTTTAGACAACAAGCTTTCCACATTGTCCTTTCGCTAACATTTTCATTAACACAACATCGTTTGACAACTAAATATTTGTCCTAAAGAACCCAAATTGCTAAAACACTAACTTATGGTTCTAAAGGCATCATGTACACTTCTAATGTGACAAGTATATTGCAATAGGGTATGAATTTGAAGATATCTACCTAGTATATATTTCTTGTTCTTCATGTACATATGAATAAACAAAATAGGCATTCATCTTATAACCAGTTATGTACAATGAGCACAAAATCCCAAGGAATTATTAAATTTAAAGAGAAAATGATGTTACACATCACATATATAGAAAATGAAAATGTCTTAAAAGTAATTTGGAGTTCATTGGATTTCATATTGGCTCGGTGATTTATGATGATGGCTCGGTTATTATATAGAAAGGGGGCCCCAAGCACCGACTCTAATGATTGACGATAATGGTTGGGTTTTAGCAGTAGAGCGCTTTGTAACACCATGCCTAATGCATTAGAGGAAATTTTAGGCTAAAAGTTGGGTTTTAGCAGTAGAGTGCTTTGTAACACCATGCCTAATGCATTAGAGGAAATTTCAGCCTAAAAGTGGCCTCCTAAGGAAAAATAATAAAATAAGATTTATGAATTTTGGAGGGAAAATAAGAAAACTACTTTTTCTTAATTATATTTTTGGCTTATCTCCATATAGATTTAATCAAATTTTAAGTGTAGAAACTCGTTGCATGAGGGATTAAATTCCACATCCAATGAGTACCCATTATGCATACTCTTAAGAAGACCCACATTGATAAAAATTGAAGATACATTAAAAAAACATGTTCAACATGCCTTTTTAATGTATCTTTAATTTTTACAATGTGGGTCTTCTCAAAAGTATGTTGAATGGGTACTCATTGGATGTGGAATTTAATTATACATCCAATGAGTGTCTACACTTGAAATTTGAATAAACCTATAAGCAGATAATCCCAAAATACAATTTAAAAAATAGTTTTTTCTTATTTTCCCTCCAAAATATTTGCATGTACCTATTTTAAATTTAAAGGATTTTGATTGGTTTACATATTATGACATGGAAATTACATGAAAAATTCATGGGAAATTTTAGGTTGAAATTTCCTCTAATTCATGGGGCAATGCCCCCCAGTGGAAACAAAGCATTTGATTCATCTCCTTTAGGTTGCGTTAGGAACATAGGAAACTCACATAGAAGTCGTTGGTTCATTCACTACAGAAACAATTTACTGGAACCATTCACTTACTTAAGCAGCTCATTCACTGTAAAAACCATTAACTGCATTACAAGTATAGGTTTCAAGAGTTTAGTCTAGTAGACTCTATTCTTGGGGAAGGTATATAGATAATGTATGAAGTAGTCATTGTCAGTTCTGGGTAAGGTGAACAGGAAGATGAATAAACAAAAAACGCATGCATCTTATAGTCAATTATGTACAATGAGCATAAAATCCCAAGGAATTATTAAATTTAAAGAGAAAATTATGTTAGACATCGCATATATAGAAAATGAAAATGTCTTAAAAGTAAATTTTCAACTTGGTCTAAAGCATATCTATCAAATAAACAACTAATAGATCATATTGAATCCAAGTTATAGCTTGAACAAGAAGCACATGGAAAAACATTGACATAGCATATGTGATAATTATCTAGGCGATAATAAATGTTTAACATTGAGGGCTCCTTGGATGAGGATGTGTACATTGTTCCCCATGGTAAATATGACATATAGAAAAATATAATGTATCGAATGATAGCCAAGACAAATTCAGCTCGATCTACTAGTATCCCTAAGTCAATTAAAAAACCATTCATCTGGAGCACAAAATACTGCTACAAAGTTAGGAAAAAAACCTCAACAATGAGAAACAATCAGTAATAAAATAATTCATAGTGAGAAAGAAAAACAACCCATCCTTATTGCTACATATGTTCCTTACAAGAGGTGCAAGAACATGAAATACATTTACAGAAAAAGAAATATATAAAAGGCTAACACACTTTCATAACAAACATCTTCATAACGATCCTCTAAAACCAAAGGGATTATTGTTGCATACATTTCAAATGATAGTACAACAAATCTAGCATCTCACTTACTACTAATAGTAGCAAACATGTTACCATTGATCTCATGCACATTAGACATCTTGAAAACATAATATAAATAACTTGCTTAGTGTTTATCAATGAGGCACCATTGATCAGTTCTAGCATGCAATATAACATTAACAAAAGGCTTAGATAAATTTTTCACATACCGACAATACATTTTAGAAATATTGATATCATTTTATATGGTGAACTTTGTCAAGTGAAACTTATGCATGACTCTTGGATCTTCAAACAATCAAATTTCTATGATAGAAAGATGATTTTTAACTTTCAAATAGAAGTTTTCAAATGTTTTTCGTTGAAATGAGTCATAAGACATGAGGACAAAGATTTCATATCTATCCTTAATAAAAGTGTAACTTATTCTCAAACAAAAGAGGATATCAACTTCTTGAACAAACATTCCGATAGGTGCCCACAATATGATCTAACATTTTCAAACATTTTCCATAGGAATAAATATTTTCAAGCATATAATCAGAAAATGCTAGCACTTGTGGAATAAAAAACATACACATTAAAATCATTTGACAAGAAAGAAGTATCGTTGAAACAATTGGATTCATATATAAAAAAAATGGAGTTGCTTCTAAAATGGGTCTAGCAACAATCAATTCACGTTGCTATGCAAGTTCCTCGTTGTATACTAAAAGGTGGATTATGAAGACCAACCTGGAATCCAACGCAAATGTCGAAGTAGAGTTGACCCTCCGGCTCCCTTGCTTCAGCAGGTCACAATCCTAGCGATCCTCGCGAACGGACACTTGCACATGCAAAGACCAAGAAAACTAGAAGCATAAAATCCACCAAAGTACAACTATATTTCAGTCAGAAAGGAAATAAATCAAACATCATAATAGGCAATGATATTGGAACCATAATAGCAGTCGTTTATTAATGAATAATAGGCAGAGAAAGATACAACCAAGGTTCTGACGTTGAACCTATTCTCTGGCTGGGCGAGCAGCTATGTATGCCTTGCAATAGACCTTCTCTCTCTCAGGACTCCGACAGCATAACCTCCCTATGCTTCAAGATTCTTACTATCACTCCAGACAAGCATAATCACAACTAGCATTACTCTAGAACTCACAAAAACTAGCATGTCTAATGCATGAGGACAGACTTTTATAAATGGAGAAGGGAGGAAAATTCAATGCACCAGAACGCCCATTGTGGATCGACATTATCTCCGAAAAGCTACTGAGGATAGTTGTCAAGGATAGATGATGACTCTCGACCTCTATCATATGGATTTTTCCCTCAAAAGACTTCATGATCTGAAAGGAAAAAACATATGGGCGCGTGTTTGCCAAAAATCATTACCAAACTTAGTGGCCGCGAGTGTTTTCTAGGACAGAGGCCATGGGCGCGCCCCTTTTTTGAGGATCTCAGTGATTGGCGCGGATAAGACACTGTGTACCTGCGCCAATGGAAAAAGGGCACTTTTCAGGTATAATTTGCAGAAGGTGTCTTCAGGGAACATGAAGTACATACTCAGGAGAACATAATGCAAATGTTTTTAGGCTATGTCACTGCTCACAGGTCCCGGAATGTATCCTCCAATGTACGAAAACAGGGGTAACAGGGACGGTGACCAATGGTGACAAATTACTGCGTAACAGGAAGGAGAAATACATAATGTGAATGGTGAACAACCTAGGATTGGAGGTGGAAGAGGTGGAGGAAGAGGAAGAGGAGGTAGTAGAGGAGATACATAACCTTTTGGATTTCCCATATTTGATGAATAAACCACAACCACAATGAAAAACATCTCACCCTCTATTCTCCCTAATTTCCATGGATTAAGAAATGAGGATACTGAAACATTTCTCTTTGAGTTTGAAGTCTTGTGTAGATCCTATGACTACTTGCTTAATATTCAAAAGTTGAAATTGTTTCCATCCACTCTTAAGGATGCAAACTTAAAATGGTTTACGGGCTTAGGAGAACATTCTATAAGAACATGGGAACAAATGAAAAATGCATTCTTAGAAAAATACAAGGATTATTGTATGCCCCATAAAATTAAAGACGAAGTCTTTTAAATGATGCAAAAAGAAGATGAAAATCCTGAAAATTTCGCTTATAATGTAAAAAGTGCTAAAATGAATAAAATTTGAAATATCTCTTACTAAAATCTATCAGAGATGAGTGGATAAATATTCTCAATTTCATGGGTAAAGCATATATTTCTCAGTGATTATTTGGAGATATTTGTGAGTTATACATACAGATTTAAAGAGGAAAGACAAGAAATCCAAGAGAACCTGTTATGTCTAGGATTAATAAATCTATAGCTAGGACAATAATTAGGGCTAAAATAGGCAACTTGCTTGAAAATTAAAAAAAAAATATTTTAGGGAGTATTAGTTAACAAATTGATCCGGATATTGGGGGGAGGCCCATGGGATTTGAAAAATTGAAATTCCAGAAAAAAATAGGAGAACACACATTAAACAAAACCACCAAGATTTTTTTTATTAAAATACAAAATAATTGTAAAATTTACATTGTGGTGGACAATCTGTCCTTTTACAAAATGTGGCTTATTACTTATAGTTTTTTTAGTTACAAACCATGGGTAGATTACACTTACAACATTAAACAAAACCACCAAGATTTTTTTTATTAAAATACAAAATAATTGTAAAAGTTACATTGTGGTGGACAATCTGTCCTTTTACAAAATGTGGCTTATTACTTATAGGTTTTTTAGTTACAAACCATGGGTATATTACACTTACAATACCATGGGTGGATGAAATTATAATACCATGGGTAAATTCCATGGGTAGATGAATACCATGGGTGGATGAAATTATAATACCATGGGTAAATTCCATGGGTAGATGAATACCATGGGTGGATGAAATTATAATACCATGGGTAAATTCCATGGGTGGATGAATACCATGGGTGAATGAATACCATGGGTAGATGTCACTTATAACACCATGGGTGGATGCCACTTTCCATTCAGAACATTCCTCCCTCCTTAAGAACAATGATCCCCATTGCATGAAGTTCCCTCTTGAGAAGCCTGTGTTGAATATGAACATCCACTAAAGAGAAGGTTTTTATGTGGTTAACCCATAACCATGATGAATGAAGATCCAAGGATAGAGATACCCTGTAATGCTTGTGACCAACTGTGATACTCATAGTGTGCGGCCTAACAAATGGAATTCAATGAAGTGTGGGTTTGTGGATGACCCATAATCATGACAAACAGAGATACGAGGATAGAGATACCCCGTAATTCTTGTGAGAAACTATGATACTAACAATGTGTGGCCTAACAAATGGACTTCGATGACAAGGATTTTGTGTGATTGACCCATAATGATCATGTTGATTGTTGATGAAGTAGCAGGGGCCTACATAGCATAGGGTGGGAGGGAACGTCTCCAAAGAACCCAAGATGGATGCTTCTATGCTGAAACTTATGAATGTGAAGCATGTGCCTACTAAAGCAGGGTGGGAGGGCACATCTCCAAAGGGAACCCGCTCTGAATGTTACTCTAGATGTAGAAACTAATTTAAAATGGGTATAATTTGGTCAATATAACTTAGAATATTTATTTTAACCTATTTTTGGAAACATAATGACCATTTTGCATCTTCCCATGTGATTGAAATCCCTATCTGGACACTTTGGAAACCCAAATTCACGCTGCAAGTGTCTCATTATTACAAAAGTTCTAAAAAATAGTTGATTTTAAATCAACGATATCTCCCTCATCCGAACTCCAATTTGACCAATTTTGTTTTTCAAACTGGGCGATTTTTTAAGAGGATCTCAGATATGCAATTAATTTTATGAAATTCTACATAAAAACTGCAACCAGTAAAAAAAAAAAAAAAAAAAAAAAAAAAAAAAAAAAAAAAAAAAAAAAAAAAAAAAAATAAAAAAAAATAAAAAAAAAAAAATATATATTATATATATATTATATATATATAATAATCTGCAACAAAATTGATTTTAAATCAGCAATATCTCCCTCATCCGGACTCTGATTTGTTTTTTGAATTTCGGTATTTTTTGAAAGGAATCCATATCTGTCATTTGTTTTTATAAATTTTGCACCAAAAGCTTTAGATTTGATTTGCAAACTCGATGCCCAAAAATTCCTGCGAAAAATGAAAAAAAAAAATCGTCTCGCTTTTCCCAAGAAAGTGCTCTGATGAGGTTGTAGCACGTGCATGAAGTTTGTTGAAGATTGTTGCAAAAAATTGAAACTGAAATATGCGTCAAATCCTCATTCTCATGGAGCTGTAACCTAAATTTGATACCATTGGTCCAGATATTGGGGGGAGGCCCCACGGTTCAAAAAAATTGAAATGGATCTTTGGGGCGCAGAGACCCCCAAGATTTGAAAAATTGAATTGGCAGAAGAAAATAGGAGAACACACATTAAACAAAACCACCAAGAAACTTTTTGTTAAAATACAGAATAATTGTAAAAGCTACATTGTGGTGAACAATCTGACCTTTTACAAAGTTGTTGGAATTTCTAAGTCTAACTCGTTAGAAACCCTCCATGTACTTTTTGATTTATTCTTCCTACTTGTTCTGATTAATTAGCAAGCTATTTACCATGTAAATATTGAAAATAAACACAAGTACATGCTCAACACATTACATATCATCAACTGAAGGAAATAGAAGCAAACACACAAATGACACCGTTATTTTTGGACTAATGTCCCCAGAAAAACCCAATGCGAGAAAATTGGTGCAGCTATCTGAGGGTTTGATTTATTAAGACTGTTTCAGAATACAATCTGGGTGCCAAATCCAGCTCACCCGACAGAGAAAAAAAATCTCGGCAGTAGTACCTCTCTACTTGGAAGCAGATATTCCAGTTGAAACCCCAGATAAACACTCTAGCAGCTCCATAGCTCCAATTTTCCCCACGAAACCCCAACATCAGCCTCTAGGGACTGCTTTAGCCTCTCTCTGGCCCAGTGTTAGCCCAACGTCACTCTGGCTTAACCTACATAAGCCTTTGGAGGCACTGCGTCAGTCCTCTGGCCCTCTGCGTTACCCACGCTGGCCCTCTGTGGCACTGCGTTATTCTCCCGACATAATCTCTGCCTTCTCTATTTCTCTGTACTCAATGCCCCTCAGTTGCTTTCCCAATCACTGATTCTATCTCTCTTGGCAAAAACTGCTCTAGAGAATAGAATGACTGATTAACTGGTGTTCTCTCCAAGTGACCCTATAGCCTCCTCTTATAGTTTTCTTGTTGACATCTCAACGACCGAGATTAATTTCGTAATCAACGGCTAAGATTAGATATGGCTTGATCCATGTCTTTTGGATCACTCTAACACAGATTCATATTAGTACACATTAATATTTTATTTTCCCTAAGTTTAGACTTAGGGACTCTATTAAAAATATTAATTATTTTAATATCTCATGATCTGTTTAGAATCTGCCAAAACCCTTTCTGGGTATTGGAGATCTCATGTGTCCCAACCTCTCCACCAAATTTTGTGGTTATATCACATCCGATGCTACCCCAAATCAACACTCCCTCTTAGCGAGGATTTTGCTTTAGCAATACCCCTCATTGAATATTACTTTGATCATCTGGCATCGGTACCTACGCTGATGCTAGGCCTTCTTGCCCACCATCCTCTTCATTGTTGCCCTACTTCCCATGGTTCTCCCACTGCCACTGCTACATCTGTACAACAACTCCCTCTGTATTTGTGTTGTTGCTGGTCCTTCCTCCCAGCACTGCATCTGCACTGCACCTCCTCTCATCATGTTGCATCATGTTTCCCAGTGCTGCACTACAACTAAGTTACTGAGAAGTAAGTAACTGATCTCCCAACTGACCTCCCTGTTGGGCTAGAAACACCCATTAATGCTGAAGCTTCCTCTGCTGCTGACAAGTGATCCCTCTCTCTGACCTCTGCGCTACTACAACAACTCCCTACATCTCGCAACATTGTACACCTCGTTGTGCCTTCCTGCACTAGTGCAACACTCCTGTGCCTCTCACACTGCTACAACCTAGTCACTCTGCATTGTCTTGTGACTCCTGCACTGTAGCTCTCTTTGCTGCTCCATCCACATCTGTCTCTACCTGACTCAGCTAGTCCTGCTACTCCTCTTTAGGGATCTCGTAGCAAGGTCTAATCCAAGAGGCTGGGTACCTTGAGGATCCTGCCCCTCATCGCCTGTAGTTTGCCTGAATACAGCTTGATTTCTCCCCACTTCCGCTCAAGTGGTGCATGTGCACTCATGACACACAGAACAGAAAGGATCATGACCTTCCAGATGACAAAGTTGGATGCCTCATCCAACCTGTCCTAATCCCTCAACCCATTCATGGCCATCTCTCTGCTCTTCTTGTTGACTCCTCTGAGTCTCTCTACTTCCCACCTGGAAGTTCTAGGTTCGACTCTTGCTGAGTCTCTCCACTTCCTATTTGGAAGTTCTTGGTTCAACTCCTGCTGAGTCTCTCCACTTCCCATTTGGAAGTTCTCGGTTAAACTCATACTGAGTCTCCCTACTTCCTGCTTGGAGTTTCTCGGTTCGACTCCTACTGAGTCTCTCTACTTCCTGTCTGGAAGTTCTCTTCTATACTCCCTTTAAGTCCCAATTTCCCACTTGGGAATCCTTCTGCCAACGTCAAGTTGCTCCTCTCTAATTGTCTGTGCAACAACAACACTGATCCGGATTCCTTGGCTAGAAATCCGCCTCGGTAGCAACTCCCTCTACCTTGGCCTTGCACTGTTAGGTATTATTCTGACTAAAGTACCCGACTAGCTCCACTTTACAACTTACCCACAACCTCCTAAACCTAAGCAACCTAAAGGTTAGAGCTCCTAGGCTCTGCGTAATCTTGGTACCGGCAAATCAACTTCCTCAACCAACTGCGTCAGCCCTCCTAGCTTTTGCATGGCTTTGTGTGAGCCTGTCTTTGCCTCCCTTAGCCTCTGTGCTGCCTCTTCTTGGCTCGAACTTGATGAAACAAACACTACGTCACCCCTTCCTTGCTGCTTCTTTGTTAGGAACAACTTCTGTCACTTGGGACAGTTGTTTTTTGTTGTTGCTGCTCTGCTCGACTGATGTCCTCAGTTCTCTTATGATCTGTAAACATGCTCTGATACCATGTTGTAATTTCTAAGTCTAACCCATTAGAAACCTTCGATGTACTTTCTGATTTATTCCTTCCTACTTGTTCTGATTAATTAACAAGCTATTTACCATGTAAATACTTAAAATAAACACAAGTACATGCTCAACACATTACAAATCATCAACTAAAGGAAATAGTAACAAGCACACAAATGACACCATTATTTTTGGATAATGTCCTTGGAAAAACCCAATGCGGGAAAACCACTGTAGATATCTAAGGGTTTTATTTATTAATCATTTTCAGAATACAATCTGGTTGCCAAATCTGGCTCACCCAACAGAGAAAACATCTCGGCAGTAGTACCTCTCTACTGGGAAGCAAATATTTCGGCTGAAACCCCGAATAAACACTCTGAAAGCTCCATAGCTTCAATCTGCCTCATGAAACCCCAGCGTCAGCCTCTAAGGATTGTGCCAAAATCTCTTTGGCCCAGCGTTAGCCCAACGTCACTCTGGCTTGGCCTATGTCAGCCTCTGGAGGCACTGCGTCAGTCCTCTGGCCCTCTGCGTCACCCATGCTGGTCCTCTAAGGCACTGCCCTACTCTCCTGGCACAAACTCTACCTTCTCTTTTTCTCTGTACTCAATGACCCTCAGTTGATCTCCCGATCACTGATTCTATCTCTCTTAAAAAACCCCGCTCTAGAGAATAGAATGACTGATCATCTGGTGTTCTCTCCAAGTGACCCTCAAGCCTCCTCTTATACTTTTCCTGTTGACATCTCAACGACCGAGATTAAGTCCCTAAACAATGGATAAGATTAGATCTAGCTTGATCCATGTCTTTTGGATCACTCTAACACAGATTCATATTAATACACATTAATATTTTATTTTCCCTACGTTTAGACTTAGGGACTCCATTAAAAATATTGATTATTTTAATATCTCTTTATCTATTTAGAATCTGCCCAAACCCTTTCTGGGTATTGGAGATCTCATGTGCCCCAACCTCTCCACCAAATTTCGTGGCTAGAGCACATCCGATGCTACCCAAAATCAACAAATGTGACTTGTTAGTTATCATTTTTTTAGTTACAATACCATGGGTAGATGCCACTTACAATACCATGGGTGGATGCAACTTATAATACCATGGGTAAATGAATACCATGCGTAGATGTCACTTATAAAACCATGGGTGGATGCCACATTCCATTCAGATCACAAATAGATACCCTTAAAGTAAAAAACAAGCAAAAGGATGAGAATGTTGCATTTCTATCTTTTTTCCAAAATGTAGAAAGAAACATGCCTTGAGAGAATGCCCCCTTGAATTAAAAAGTGTAGAAACCTGTATTATATGTGCAGAAAATCATGGCACAAAGGAATTTCCTTCAATCTCGAGTCTTAAAGATGTCTATCAAGAGGAAGTAATTCCAAATCAAGTAGAACCTCTTTGTTTTATTGCCAAGAGACCATGGAAAAATCCACAATCAAATATGACTCAAGGTTTCACTCAAACATATGTACAACCACCACAAAGTAATTGGGCTACACCCATGCCTTAGAATCCTTGGCCTCAACCTTGGGCACAAGAATGGAAAAATCTTTATGGCAAGTATATTCAGTATCCTTAATTTTAACAACCTTACCCTATTTTTCCACCACAATATTTTCCTCAGCCTGTTCAACCCTCTCAACCTCAAAATCCGAACCCACAATTTTCACTACCATTTCCACAAAAGCCAAATCAATGGCCTACTAAGCCACTTCCAGATCCAAATAATAAAAATTCATAACCTGTTTACAACATGGAAGGGCAGAATTTCAAAACTTACATAACTCCATTAGATCTAAACAATGTCCAACTTAGATCTAGTAGAGTATTGGAAAAGAAGTCACCATTTGCTATTATTCAGGAGTCTGAGAAGGATGACCTCTTTGAGAAAGAGACATCTCTTCATCAAGAGGAAAATCCTAAAAAACAAACCATCCCTGTACATTCTGATGGTACTCCAATAAACTCAACTCCCATTATAGAACAACCTTCAATTTTCGCTCAAAATCCACCTTTCCCTAAAATATTGAAAATTGACAAAGGGGTAGAAAAACAGATTGTGTTACCTGATTATGATATGATAGATGAACTGAAGAATGTTTGTATAAAAATTACTTTGTTACAATCTATCAAAGAAATACCAATATTTGCAAAGACAATTAGGGAGTTAAGTATTAAAAAGCCAGGAAGAAAAAGGAAAGAAGTTAAAAGAATCCAGTTAGTTAGGAAAATTGCAGATATCATGATGAGAAAGACAACAGTTCAAAAATATCTAGATCTAGGAAGTACCATTGTGAAAACACATATTAATGGTATTGATATTCCAACTACATGGATTGATTTAGGAGAAACCATAAATATCATGAGTATACAAACTATGAATCAATTGAAACTTCCTAATCTTCAATATACACCTACATTATTGCAATTAGCAAATAGATTTTTTATCAAACCTGATGTTGTGTTAGAAGATATATTTGTGTCCTTATATTCTTGGGAATATTCCATTGACTTCATTATCTTGACACCCAAAAATAATCTAAGAGGACACCCATTGATTCTAGGTAGACCATTGTTAGCTACAACTGATACTTTTATAAGTTATAGATCTCGTGATATGTTTATCTATGATGTAAGTTTGACAAAGAAATTCACATTATATCCTCTTTCAAAAACAATAATAGAAGTAGAAAGTGAAGCATGAATAGATGTTGATAATAAAAGCTTTGATATACGACCAAATTTTGCTACTTCACAAATAGATGAAGAAGATCATATTTTGAATTTAATGGAAAATAATGAATCTTCCTCATATTGTGAATAAAACCAAAGTTTTCAAGAACAATATAATATTGAATATCTATCATCTAATCAAATGGCTTTACATTCTATGGAGAAATTTGGCAATTCTTTAATAAAATTTTGTCTAGGGAAAACTTTGAATATTAATGATAATCTGGAAGAATCTCAAAACAAATAATTAGTGAAGATGTTACAAGAAAATTCCTCTGGTTATCCATGTGAATACACTAGTATGAAAGGAATTGATCCTAACACTTGTATGCATCATGTCTATATTGAAGAAAATGCCAGACCAATTCGACAACCCTAGAGGAGGTTGAATGCAAATTTAAGGGAGATTGTTAAAGATGAATTACAAAAATTGTTAAATGTTAGTTCCCTATACTACTAGTGTAACCCCTTATTATTATTAGTGAAACCCCTTATTATATTGTTTTGACGATGTAGTACCCATATTGTTATTATTGTGCCCCATACAAGCCCACTATTGTTATTTTTGTGCCCTTACATTATTATTGTTATGTCGGCTCTGATTATATTATGACCCCTTAGACTTCTATATATAGAAAGGAGGGCTTGTCATTTGAATCATTCATGAATTATTCATTTATGTAATGTAAAGGAGGTTGCCCCCTCGAAGAGGCTGAATTTTAAGGCGTTTATCTATCTTTTCTATCTTTTTGTTAGCTAGTTTCATAACATTTGGTATCAGAGCTTTGGATTCTAGGGTTTTACTGCTCCAAGCAGGTCATCGTGGAATTTTCGCTATAACGTTTTCGCTACAAAGTTTAAGAAGTTAAAAAAACCCATTTGAGAAGAAATCAGTCTGAAGGTTGGGTCAAAATTTCAGATCTTGTATCGCTATATTTTCGGATATATGATCTGAGGAATTTAGGGTTTTTGCAGACTCCCGAATTACATCCTAAATAGGTGACCTTGGGAAAATCGTCATAACTTTCTCTCTGAGCATCAGATTGAAATTCCATAAGAAGTTACAGAAATAGGATAGATTGTATTTTGTTTGGGTATAATTTTTTAGAACCTAAGGTTGAAAAAGTGACACGTGAAACGTCGTGTAAGTTCACTCTATTGAACTAGTCTATAATTAGGTCATCGCAGGAGACTGGGAATAAATCTTTCTTTAGCAATCCAATTGCGATCATACTTGCGGAGTTAGAAAGAGCACGCAAAGGGATATTACAGGCTAAAATTTAAGAACGTAAAGATTCAAAATTATAGAGTTACTGTCGTTTCAAGATCGAGCTCCTAAAATCAAGAAAAAGCAAGATGAGGAAGTTGATGTCAAGGATCCGGTAAATTGGATACTATAGATGGAGAAATATTTTGATCTACATGGTGTACCACTTTTACAAAAGGTATGTATTACATCTTTTTATTTAGAACCGAATTAATTTTCATGGTATAAAGGGATTTTTTCTCGTAAACCACTTGTCACGTGGTCAATTTTCACGGAGGAAATGATAGCACATTATGAGGATACAAAGAGCAACACCTTCTTTAGCTAATTTCTAAATCTCAAACAAAAGTGTTCAATGGAAGAGCACATTGAGGACTTTCAAAAATTTAATATAATGGAAAATGATATTCTAGAGAAGCAGAGGATTGATGTCTCCATAAGGACTTTAAAGGATAGCATTCAACATGAGGTTCATCTTTGGGAACCTGATTCATTGGAGAAGGCATTCCGGTTGGCAAGAAAAGTGGAAAGAAAAATTATGGAAACAAGGAAGTCTACCCCCACAACTATAAATATGGAAGTGTTGTTTCTCCTAGCTTTCCACAACCTACAAGGTTGACACCACAACAATTGGAAGGAAAAAGAGGAAAAGGGCTTTGTCAAAATTGTGATAACAAATACATTGAAGGTCATAAGTGTGCTAAGAAGAAATTATTTTACATAGGTTGTGAAGAGGAGGAAGAAAAGGATCAAGAAACATCAAAAGAAAATGATATACACTAGGAACCAACCCTAGAGAAAGAAGAAATGAATCCGACCATATCTTGTAAAGCATTGGAAATAATTACCACT